>JANAVB010034420.1:1198098-1422267 GCA_029216955.1 Iris pallida
TACAAGGAAATGATCAAAAATGGCAAGACGGACCAAGAGCAATCATCCTCAATAAAACGGAGAAGATCATGGCCTTGGCTAGAACACCTGCGAAAAGTCACAAGGCACACACCTGGAGAGATAATCAGGTCCTCAGAGGGACATGACAAGATACATAAAGAACATGCCACATAACTGAATATATATAATATGCCATAATCACAAGTAAAGTAAAATAGTACCAATCGTAACAAGATCCAATATCTCATTATCGAAACAGTGGACTACCCCTACAACCAAACAAGGACAAGGGGTAGTACACTATACCGTGATGCGACATTATCTCAAGCTACTAATGAAACGGGGTGATATGACATTGACGGGGGTTACCTAACCATTCTAACGTGTTTATGCAGTTAAGAACAAACCTTCAATGCATGGACACTCTGGCTCTGGTGCAGGAAACTCAGGTATGGCCCCATTAGGATACCAGGGACCTCAAAGCATAACATTCCTCGAATGTCAGAGGCCAGCAGGAAATCAGGTGTCAGGATCCAGGACCGCATCTCCAACGGAGATAACCGGCAATAACAGGAAAGTGCATACGTAGCCCATACGTTAAGGAACTGTTCTTCCTACCCAATGCCTAGTAGAGTCACATCCATGACACTTATATCTCTACTAAATGCCAAGTCTCCTTACATGCCTTAATTTGCAATTAGCCCTAACGCATGCGCCTAGGTGATCAGCCGTCACGCAAGTACCTCTATATGCTACTCATCTCACACATACCTTGTGGTACAACTGTGTCAAGGTTAATGTTATACACTACAAATGGTAGTCCCTTAACTCTAGGTCCATATGCAATCAAAGGATAATAAGTAAAGTAAGCTAATATCACTGAGAAGGCAATAAATCAGGAATTGTACTAATGGCACAGCTACAAGAACTGAAAATAAGTAAACAGTGATATGCAATAATAAAAATGTAGACTAAACATAAGCAGTAAATATGGCAAGGTATCTTGCCTGAGGTTATGTGCAAAAGGGAATAATCCAGTAGCTCGAACTTGCAAATAACGAAGCAAGAAAATCTAAATCCCGCAGATGACTCCGGATGCTGCAATAAACATCACGAACGAGTTTGGAATAAAAGATATGCCTAGAAAATGCCTGTCCAAAAGTCAAATTCTAGAATATGGGCAAAATCCTAATTTTGGGTCAAAACGATGTCCGCCGTTGGACCCGTTTTGTACCGAAATGCGTACAGAATTTACGGTCTCTAAAGTCAACAAACTATATGTCTATGGGTCCGGTTTGAGGAGACGAACTCAATGGTATGTCCAGTTTTGGATTCTGATGAGCCGTGCACAAATTCGCCCGTTGGAGCGGGTCGCGGGCCCGCCAAATAGACGTTCCGATCAACCTTCTCAGAATCGGACCAAACTTGGCATACATGACCAAAAAATGATACGGTCCTGCTGGCGCAAGTTTCGTTTTGATTCGACGAACGTGCACAAAGTAATTGGGGAAATTGCAAAGGACCGATACGGTGAATTTCGACGGATATGCATCAAATTTATCGCGCACACGCGACCAATTTGAATTTCGTCAAAGCCCACACGTCCGCAAAGTCGATATGCACCTTTCGATGCTTTCGGTTCGCGACCACGTCGCCCGATTTGGCTGGACGCACGTCGTATCGGGGAGATTTTTCTAAAAACTTATAGTTTTAAAAAGGGTTTTTTCATGAACTTTGGAATCAAAAATATTTGCATAAAATGAATGAAAAATTAAACTAAAAGAAAGGACTTGAAGTGCTATATGTGGTCTGATTTACTGTTCAATTAGTTTTGAATGAAATCTGTTGGGTTCATGGGAAACATATCACAACAGGGGTTCATGAATCTATGAAAAAAACTATTTTCAACCTAATGTTTTCGGGATGTTTGGATCTAGTTTCTGGTGTGATGTCTCACCGACATCGTATTACATTTGAGGGGGCATCTAGAGGGTCATGTAGGGTTTCTACAGTATTTTACGGGAACGAAAACGATCGATCATAGCAAGAGTTATATGATGAGGAAGATGGGTTCCTCAATTGAATCGAAATAGAGCGCTCTCTGTGTTTCGGCGGTTCGACGGCACTCCGGCCACGGTAGGTGGCGCGCCAGGGCTGCGGCCGTCCCCAGAGATGTCGAGGGTGGAGGGGCGAACACGTAAGAGCAGCGTTGGTGATTGGGTTAGGGTTCAGGGTTTTTTTTTGATTGTATATATATCTATATATATACACGCGTTTGTTCGGCCTGGGGTCGGGCTCTTCACAGCAATGTTCCCCCGCGTGGGAACAGTGGCTGTGGGGAAAATAAAAAAAAATTCTTCTCTTTTTACTCTCTTTTTCTTATCTTTTCTTTATAAAACCAAATAAACTTTTTTTTCCATACAAAAATATTCTAACAATTTACAAAAATCTGGAAAATAATAATAATTAATTATGATTGGAATATAATTATTTATAGGCACAGATAAATACTAAATAAAATCTCTAGGTTTAAACACGTATTTAAATAAAATATTCAAAAATATATCTATTAATAAAATTTCACAATAAGGTTTTATTTAAACAAACTAAATATATATATATTTTCCTCATATTATTTATCTTCACTAAAAATCATACGATGAAATTTCCATCAAACAACAAACAAATTTAAAGCCAAAAATTATTAATCAATTTTTACAATATTTATAAAAAAATATAAAATAATCCTAGTAAATTTAGGGGTGTTTACACTAGACGAACACGGCGCTCCCGGACCAGACGGTTTCTTCGGAGTCTTCTTCCGTTCTTGTTGGAAGATTATCGGGCCTGACTTTCACGATGCCGCGGTGGCATTTTTCGAAAGTACGAGCTACCCCAAATCAATCTCCCGGGCCAACCTTATCCTGATCCCTAAAAAAGGTAACCCGAAGACATTCAAAACTTTAGACCGATCAGCCTATGCACCTTCATCAACAAAATCATCTCCAAGATCATCGCGACCCGCATGTCCACTCTTCTCCCCAAGATCATTTTCGAGGAGCAGAGCGGCTTCGTCCCCGGTCGGAATATCACCGATAACATCTTGCTCGCTCAGGAGATGATCACTTGCATAAAATTCCCGTCTAGGAGGGAAACGTCGCCATCAAACTTGACATGGAGCAAGCCTATGACCGTCTGGATTGGCAATTCATGATTTGGGTATTCAGGGCGTTCGGGTTCTCGGAGACTTGGATCGACATCATCTTCAGGTCCGTTAACAACTCTTGGTTCTCCACGGTCATCAATGGGCACACAGACGGGTTCTTCAGATCCAATCGCGGGGTACGGCAAGGTGACCCTTTATCCACTACTGTTTTTATTATCACTGCAGAAGCGCTCAGTAGAAACCTAAATAACATGGCGAACACCCCCAGATTCAATTACTATCACACCACCACTGGCTGCCCTCTCATCACGTATTTGGCCTATGCCGATGACATCCTCATCTTCTCTTCCGGGGACATCGGGTCGGTGGAGGTGGTCTGCAGCACTCTAGAGAAATACACCAAATGCTCTGGCCAACGCATCAACGCTGACAAAAGTGTCATCTACACCTATCACAACGCCGACCGGAATCAGTCGTCTACCCTCACCAACATAACCACCTTCTCCACCACCCACCCCCCGTTCTCCTACCTGGGATGCCCGCTTGTGTACGGTAAATCGAACTCTGGTATTTTCGAGGGTTTGGTGAATAAAATCAAAAGAAAAATTGAAGGTTGGCACAACGCGACCCTTTCCTCGGAAGGCAAGATGATCCTTATCAAACATGTCCTATCCTCCATCCCCATCTACACCCTGGCCGTGTGCTCCCGCCCAAGAAAGTCCCCTCCTCGGTCGAGTCCCTTTTCACCAACTTTTTTTGGGGCCACCTCGACGGCAAGGACAAGCATCACTGGGCCAGTTGGGACACTATGGCCAAACCTATCGATGCGGGAGGACTTGGCTTTTCCAGATTAGCGCAGATCATCGACGCCTGTTCAATGAAGTTGTGGCAGAAGCTTCGTACGGACAACTCCATTTGGACTAGGTTCATGAAGGCCAGATATTTCTAACATTCTCACCTCGCGATTGCCAGTGCCAACAATCGATCCTCTGCATCCTGGTGCCGGATCCTCTATGGCCGCCACCTTGCTGAATCCTTCATCATCGAGAACCCTGACACCCTTAAGTGGTCCCCCACGCCCGATGGCACCTTCACGATGGCCTCTGCCACGACGGCGGCGAGAGGCACTGACTTGCCAGTACCGTTGATCGCTCCTTTTTGGCACCCCTTTATCCCCAACAACTGGTCGATCCTCATCTGGAGAGCATACCACCGGAAGTTACCTACCGACGAATCCCTTACCTCCATCGGCTACAGCTTAGCATCCAAGTGTCATTGTTGCACCTCACACCAATCAGAAATAATTGAACACATCCTTCTCCATGGCAGTCTCGCCGATCAGTTGTGGTCCAATCTTTCACGACGATGCGGCCAGGCCTCCCATACTGGGATCTTCAACAATCTCCTTGCCAGCTGGGGCTCCTCTCATGGGCATCAGATCGTCACAGCCGCTGGCATTTGGGTGCTATGGAAGAACAGAAACAAATTTTGGTACGAAGGTCACCAATACACCCCTCAACAGCTTTTCGGAAAAGTTCTCCGGCAGTGTCTCCGCATAAGCAGAAGATGTTCCCACGCATCAAATTATTTTTGGCAGGAGCTGTTCAAGTCTGACCGGCACTCTTCATTGTTTTCAGTCTTTTTTGGTTTCAGTTTTAGGTTTCCTTTCGCGCTTGGCGCGCTTACTTGTATAGGCTTCGGCATTTTGCGCCTGATACATCAATAAAGTCCCTCAGTTCTAATATATATATATATATATATATATATATATATATATATATATATATATATCAAATCTCTAACTATATGATACGTTGAGTATATCATTGGTATCCCGTACCCTACATGTGTCTTGATGACATGCACATAGGGAACTAATCCGCCTACCTACAGATACACATACATCTACATGTTTCTGACACCAATGCAGGCGTACACATGACTCTACCATAGATTCCCTTTGAAAAATCTTACTGGTCCTCTTATACATGATTGAACAAACTTCCCCTCTTTCCTAACATTAACTCGAACACTTAATGCATGAAATCAAGAAATGTAAATTATGAGACAGGTTTGGTACCTGTCGAGTCGTTTTCCCCGTGTTCGATTGACTTCTCGATTCCTCCTCGATTCTTCCTTGTGAACAAAACTCTTAGGATTTCGATGATTAAAGGTAGGGAACAGCTGCTTCTCTTAATATATATATATATATATATATATATATATATATATATATATATATATATTGTAGATGACAAGAGGAATTTGATTTGAATCTTTATAGGGTTTATCAAAGGATTTGGACGATCAATCTTTTTGGATTCAATTTAACATTCAAATGCAGGGGTTAAAAAGGGTCGGCTATGAGCAATTGAAATTTGAATTTCAACTTTCCACTCAAGCCCTTAGCAAATTGGATATTACCAAGTCCACCTTCTCATTGGTATTTAATCAAAATTTAAATAATGAATGAATATAAGCTTTTAATAATTATTCCAAAATAGGAAAAATTGGTCTAGGGGTTTATACCCCCATCGAGCTGTGATAAAGACTTACTATATGTTGCGATCCCCCACCGAGCTGCGATCGATAGGGCCGTTAGCTCCCGTCGAGTTGTGGTTTTACCTCGATTTACCTGTAGTCGGGTTTGTCAGCAAGATTCTCGATGGCATGCTATTTTTTATGTTTTTCTTCTTGTCCTATACTTTCTTCAGTCTTTACTTTCTTGTACTATTTTATATCCTTCCATGCATGTTATTACTGTCAAAGTAGTCTTGTATATTATGTGTCTTACTAGTTTTCTAAGCACCTGATGATCACTCCAGGTAGTTAATCTCGTAGAGCTGAACCGCAGATCATGGAGCTATGACTATATCCGACTCAGGTATTTTATCATGCTTTCATATTGTATATATTATTTAGACTCTGCTTTTTGCTTAGTTTTCTTATCTCATCTTTTCATCTTAAAGCATCTCTAAGGTTTGGAAACTGCCTCGACGACTACCGGTCTCGAGAACTTTCTATGTTATCAAAATCTTCTTACTCAAACTAAAGAACGACTATTTGATAGTTCTTATGCATACTCAACTTGAACTAACCTTGTTCCGTGCCATTACCAAACTGTGTTCAGTGTTATACTACTAACCAAGTCATACTCTATACAACAAGCTTTAAAAATATGAGACTGTATGGCTATAACAAGTCGAGGAACCATGGGGCGGTACCTACTATGACATCAAGTTGATAACCCTTGGCAGAATTCTACTTAACTCAATCTTGCGGTCGAAAGATCTAGTGCCAACTTTGAATCGTGGAATTAAAATATCTAAGCAACATTATGAGACCTTTTTTTTTCATATTCTACACACATACTTGAGTCAATGGGATTATTCCCTTAGCTATATGAGTTCATCTCTTTTATTAGCAAACCTACCCAGTGTATGTAAAAACTTTATTTTATTAGAATGAAGGCCAAGCTGAAGAAAGTTTACCAAAGCCACCCACC
The DNA here is from genome assembly GCA_029216955.1 of Iris pallida. NCBI lineage: Eukaryota > Viridiplantae > Streptophyta > Magnoliopsida > Asparagales > Iridaceae > Iris > Iris pallida. The sequence goes on from JANAVB010034420.1 coordinate 1,204,770, forward strand.
TGAGCGAGGAGTTGACTCGGCCAAGCGGAACTTTGAGCAAGCTGTTGCATGGCTAAGTCCAAACTTCGTTGCATTTCGATTCCTATAGTTGAACTGAGCGGGCGGGGCACTACACTTCGACCGAGGGCCCTTGCTCGCTGGCTACGAACACCCGACCTTGTCATCTCCCTGGCATTCCATAGCTATACCACTTGAGAGAACCACCGATCGAACCCTGGCCGCAACTATGGCCGAGTCTTCGACCGCTTCTCTTCAGATCCCGGTGCCATCGCACTCTCCATGTTCTCCTTGACTGCTATGCCCCTCTTCCGTCCAGCACCGTCGTGACCCAGCGATGAGCTACCTTGAGTCCAACACGAGCCGCCATCTCCTGGTTGACCACTCCTCCGCCTGTCCCTGACTTCCTCAATCGTCGTAGGAGCGCCACCACCAGAGTTAGCTCATTTCCTCTCTCCCTATCTTCTTTTTCCTTTCTCCCTTCTCGATTATTCTTCTCTTACTTTTCTTGATGTAAATACTTCCTCTCTCCCAAAAAGAAAGTAGTATATGGGGGTAAACTTGGGTTAAGCCGGGTCTGAAGGTCCAGCAGACCTTGGGCTGTAGAAAAAGAAAAAAAGAAAAAAAAAGAAGTTTGGCTGAGCTTGTAGACCAAGACTTGGCTAGGTCTGTAGGAAAGGAAAAGAAAGAATTAGAATTAATATTTAGGTTATATTTTATTTGTATTGGTTTAGTAATGTAATTAGTATTTTAATTAATATCTAGTTAGTTAATTTTCAGTTAATAGTTTAGTATTTGGTTAAATATTTGGCTAAAAAATATTTTATTTTGTTAATATTTTTGCTACCAAATATTAATGGATAGCAACCATTAGTAATAATTTTAGATAATTATTATTGGTTGTTAGTAATCATTAGTTATAGAATTAGTTAGTAATTTAGAAGAATTTTCTAGAATATTGTAGGAAATATTCTTTGGATTAGAACCTAATTTTTTTCCTAACCGATTATAGGTGGACTTAGAGACAATTTCAATTTCTTGTAAAAGGCAAGTACACTACGACTTGATCTTTATTTTGTATTTCAGCATTGCATTATTTCCATATTGGACACTTGATTGACACGAGTCTATTGATCATTGATTGTATTGTGATTGTATTTTGATTGTGCATTAGGATTTTGGAGAAATATTTAGTCCACATGTGTTCATAGTGTAATATTGTGAATAGCTTAGTTGCACATCGTGCACGTGTGGCTAGGCCATACCGCATTCTATTGTGCTTATTGTGCTTTCTAGCCGATTATATGTTAGATTGATATTTCAAATCACTATTGCATTGATTGATTATTCATTGGTTTAGTTATTGTGCTATTGTCCAGTTATAGGTTAGTTCATACCATTATTGTTGCATTGCAGTGTTATATTATACATGTTCATTTTGTGGGATTGTACTTTACTCTTTTCTTGACTGGATACGTTGTAGGTGATGAGGACTTCTATATTAGCATTTGGCTTACAGGATGGAGTGATATGAATATTTGGCTTGGAGGCTACACGAGGATCAGTGATGACTTAGGACTAATGATGTATAGATTTACTTTTAGCTTTGATGTTGTACTCGATGATGTACTTGAGGATGTTGTCTTTATGATTTCACCAAATTTGTCTCCGGATACTCTTTGTAAAGGTATACTAAAAAGAAATAGTGACATGTGTGATGATGTGGTGATTGGTTATTGGGCACGTGATTAGTAGCTGTGATGAGAAAATCAATTATTTGGGTATTTTGATAATTATCGAGATCTAGACAGCTCGTTACCGTCGATTCTGTGGCATAGGCTGGACGTATCCACGCACTCACACCCGATTATGCGGGAGCGGGGTGTGACAACAAGTCTTATGGATGTTGAGAGTTTTTGTCGGGAGATGACACCTTTGTTCAAACAGTTGACCCCTCACATAACTCATTTGATTTATGTTGATGACTTGCTCTTGTTCCTGAAACCCACCAGATCTAGTTTGTTAGCGATCTCTGATATTATGACCTCCTTTGAGCAGTTATTGGGCCTAAGTGTCAGCAAGAAGAAGAGTAAGGTTTACTTGAATTATGTCAGGTTAAGGAGGAGGAGGCTACTATCTTGGGGATTAGCCAAGATGTTCTTCCGGTTAAATATCTTGGTGTTCTATCTCCTGTAACTATTCTACCAACCTGGAGTGTCAAATATTGGTAGAATTTACCCAGCGACATGTTTAAGGATGGAAAGTGCAAAGTCTTTCTTTCGGAGGCAGGATGGAACTAGTTCGATCTGTGATTACAGATGTAGTGATGTAATGGTTACAATTAGTCCTTTACCAGTTGCTATCATCCGAAAGATCGAGAAGATATGTTTCAACTTCATACAGCAGGGAGGCATACATGCAATATCTTGGGAGACACTCTGTCACCCAGGGTGGAAGGGAAGTGGGACTCAAACCTCGTTTGACACTTAGGAAGGTTGCTAGTTTGAGGTTGGCTTAAAAATTTGTTCAAGAAGACTCATTGTGGGCGATCCGGATAAGGAATCAATATCTACGCTTGAAATCATTCTGGAAGTATCGATGTAATAACAATGAATTGGTTGTCTTTAAGCACATTCTTCGTCAATGGAAGAAGCTGAAGTAATGCATTACTCGAGTTATTACTAATGGGAAGAAGACAAGTGTTTGAGAAGATCCTTGGGTTAATCACCAGAGCATCCCGGAATGTCTTGGTATCTAAGGGAGGGCGTATATCTTTTGGTGGAGCCGGGTTACCCGTTTCATCAAGACGGGTGCATGGAACTTGGAGGACTTACATATCCTAAGGAACCTTGCAAATCATATTATTCTCTTTTTGATCTCTGGGGATGAAGATTAGGATGTCTAGATGTGGGGTGGCAGCCAAACGGAAGAATATGTTTTTAAGCTCGTTTATGATCAGACTCGACAACATTTTGCCATTTGGGAGCATATGCTGATATAATCGAATTACGAGAAAGTTTTAATATTGCATGTATAAACTCTTATTGGGTAAACTACTTACCAGGGACCGCCTTCACTGATTTTGGCTTCATCCACCGGACCCTGGTTGTGTGTTATACTGCCAACAGCCGGAGTCTTTGAGGCATCTGTTCTTTGAATGTCCTTACTCCTGGGAATTATGGCAGGTGCAAAGTAGGGTTTTGAAGCTGAGGAATAGTAATTCTATACAACTCACAAAGATCTTAGGAAATATCAGAGGGACCCGACGACACAATTCGCTCTTGTTCAAGGAGCCTTATACCCGTCTGGCTTCTGCAGTGTGGCATATATAGAAGAAAATGAACAACATTATCTTTGACGGGCTATCCACTTCTACTATTGGAGTCATACATAACATCGACTTTGATGTCAAAGAGTTGATCTCTAATTTATCCCCTACATAAAGGGCCAAGTTGTAACAAGCATTTTATTAATAGCAACTTGATACCCTAAACTTTTTTACTCAACAGTTTGATACTATCAACTATTTAATATTTTTAATTTGATAAAAGACAAAGTTATCCCGGTCTTCCCAACCCCCATCCTCCACCTTCTCCCTCAATTGCCCCCAACCCCCCATGTCGTGCCCCTTTCTAATATCGTGCCCGTTTCTCGTTACGACATGGGGATAGCGGTTAAGAAATATTGTCGCTATCAATTGGTCGGGACTAGTTGAATCAAGATCCTTTTCTTGTTATGGAATGGATTCTTCGGAATCAAGTCTCATATTCAGCGGGTTGTGCCTCGAGGATGGACTCTGCGACTGAGTCGCGAGAGACCTTCCGCTGCTTTGTTTTTCATGTGGAACTTACTTCTTTGGCTTTGGTTTTATGAATACATTTTCGTAAATGTTTTTGATAGATTTCATTGCTTACATTCTTTGTACTTCGCATGTCATATCAAACTCCGAATAGAAGGGTAGAGTGCTGATCCGTTGCTTATGTGATTTCAGGTGATCGCATAGACGCCGTCTAGCGCAACCGACCTTTTTCTTTCTCGCCTCGACAATCAAGGTGAGTGACTGACCCTTCTTTCCTTATTGACCCTCTCGTCTCAAATCAAATGATGCCATTATATAATTTGTAGATGCACAGACACAAAGACTTATTTTATAGAACTATTGCATGCTTTACTTCCGTACATAATTAGTAGTGCTATTACATGCTTGCTTTTACATATATTCCATAGAACTGTGTTACATAAATATTGATGCCATGAATAAATGTCACAATGGTAAGATAGGACACGTTGAAGTTGGTTAAGTCTCACGATGTTTGTAAACCTTGCTTGAGTAAATAACTTAGTCTTGCATAGTCATGGACAACTTGTGCACAAGGGTTAGGTTCCTCGAACGGTATCCCCGGGGCCATAGGACCGATTCAGCCTAGGAGAAACCAGGATAATTGTACTGGATGTTAGCACGGGTCGTTGGGGAAACTTTCAGTTGGCTCACAATCGCGCTGGAAGGGTCGTCGCCTAAACCAAGCTATAACATTCATGATGGCTATACTTGCCAGTGACCTTCACATAAAATACATAAAATTCTGTTAGCTATGATAACAATTAACAGGGAAGAACATGATAAGTTGATACAATGGCATGCTCTGTCGTGGATAAGTTTTCACTACTAAAATATTGGTAATTAGCGACGGATATTTTTGTCGTTAAATACTATATTTCCATCGCTAAAGTAATTTATTGAAGGATTACAGACCGAGATAGGACGTTGATAACTACAACGTCTCTATGACATTTCTGTCGGTAAGTCGTCGCCATAGCGACGGCTTACCGAAGAAAATACCGACTAATTATAACGATGAATTAGCAACGAATATAAAACATCGACAAACACGACGATAACTTAGTGACGGATTACCAACATAGTTTTGTGAGCAAAAAAAACAAATTTTCCAGAAGCTCAGCGACGAAAAATTTCATCGATGACGCATCTGATATGCTTTTGGTATCAGACAGAACCTTAGCGACGAAAAATTCTATCGCTAGTCCGTCGTGAAGCGTACAGGTGTTCGTCACTAATTCGTCGGTAGTTAGTCGCTAGCCTGCAAATTTTGCAGATTTTTGTCGCTATTTCGTTGCTAGATAGTCGCTAAGCTTCTTATTTTTGTCAGACTAAATTATTCCAGCTTTGTTTAAACCTGTGAATTGATACAAACACCAATATAACCCCAATATACATTACAGTCAATTGATATACATGAAATATAACCCCAATATATACAAAAATTAACCCAAACACCAATATATACAATAAATTAAACTCCAATTGCCTATCCAAACAACTACAGTAGATACAAACTCGTACAACAGTGGCAATATTGTACATATACAACTTCAATAGATACAAACTCCCTAAAGTTCATACAAATTCATCATGAAATACAACAAAGAAAAAAACAAAAATCAAACTGATGGTGGAGGAGGTGGCGGAGGCATAGCCAGCCATTCGCATGCATATAACTGCCCCAGGACCAAAGTGACGATCCGCTGTACGTCCTGGGCAGAAATATCTGGAAGAGTCGAAGGCGCGACAAGAGGTGTTGTGGTCATCGTAGGCTCTATGGTTGGAGCAGCAGTCGTTGCCGGAGGCGCTGAGGTCGAAGCTGGAGCCGGTGCAGTGGCAGCAGGAATCAGACCTGCTGTGCTTAGAACTCCGCTCATCTGCCTCACCTGACCCTGTAGGCCCACCAAAATCTGTTTAATCTACCGCAAAGTGTAGGCGTCAACAGTATCGTCGGTTTATGGAGGTAGAGGTGGAGGTGGTGGAGATAGATGAGCTCTGGAATAAACAGACGGCTGGGATGCCAACGATCCGGTACCGTACACGCTGCCCCCTTTTCCTCTATCGACGAATTGTATCTATAAGTCGTTCCTCACTGCCGGCATCGGTAGCTAACTAGTCCCAGATCCCTCGGCAGTCCCTCCCTTACCGACTCGACTCTCTAAAGTCTCATACGTCTCCTATATTATATAGGTGAATAGATTTAGAGTTAATGCTCATGTTTTAGTTACTATTAAGTATTGTTATAGTTATGTTCTCATCTCCTAAATTATTCTTTCATTTACAATGCTACTTAGGGTTATGATTTAGAGTTAATATTCATATTAGAGTTCGGGTAAACTAAATATAGTTAAGTACGTAAAGACAAAAGCGAAATATAATTAGATATAGGACTCGGAAAACTTACATAGGCTTTGGTCGCCCGATCATCTACGAGCTTCCCATCCTTCTTTCACTTATGGGTACGCTTGAAAACTTTAGGAAAGTCCATGGCGTTCGGGTCTCCGCCTCCCATGGTGACATCCTCGCACTATAACAATTAAACATTAATTTATAACTAAACATTAAATTTAAACAATTGAAGAAATAACAAATAAAAATAATCACCAGCCGTCGATAATGCTCTAAAATTGGGATGGATCAACCCGTGTGGTGACCACCCTTAGCACGGGCAGCCTTTGCCTTCTCACACTTGGCCTTATAGGCTGGAATGTCCATCTTCTTCTTCATCTCTTCCCAGAATTCCTCCTTCAACCACTCCTTGCGAAGAGCGCTATTTAGTGTAGCCAACGCCTTCTAGTCTTTGAAAATATCTCTCAACCTCTTGCTGGCAACGGACTTGTAGCACTTCCGGATCGCCTGATCTCTGTGCGCCAGCCGCCATTACAACTTCTGCAAATAAGTTCAAATAAAAACAAATGACAAAATATTTAAGAAATATTGTAAACAAAGACGATATTATTTAGACATACCTCAACCATCTCGAGCCAAATAGATAATAAATAGAGTATGAATAAATGTGTCTACTAACAATTATATACTTACGTCGTTCCATCGGCTCACAGCTCGGGATGAGTGATGTTGGCTGGCCGCTCTGGTAGAGTAGAATGGTCTGTAAATCCTGGTCGACGTATGTACAATCTACGGTCGACCAAAAGGCCAGGATATGTGTTCACCGTAGCAGAAGCGATAGGTGTAGTCTCGGCATAGAAGACGGGGCACAAGCACCGGTAGGAGTACATGCTGAAGGATATCAAGGATAGCTCCACCGACCGAAGAACGAGTGAACGGCAGAGATAAGCCATCCTTCTTATCAACAAATCGTCCTCGCTAACTCCTCTGCGATCTACAGCCATACTAGAAGGAGCAAGAGGGCGGGTCGACCCAGATCCTCGACGTCGTATACGGCCTCGTCCCACCATATGTAAATCTAAAAGTAGTAAAAAATCATATGATGATACAAATAATCAATGCAAATATAATATAAATTAAATAAAGGTGTGTTGATACAAATAATCAATACAAATCTAATAGGTAATACATACTAATTATCTTCTTCATTTTCTTCGTAATCTGAATCTTTTTCATCTTCAAATTCCTCCTCCTCATCCGATACGTCAATTTCAGACTCCTCCTCTACATTTGGTATCTCTATGTTAAGCTCTTCATCAACTATATCATCCTCTTCAGTAGCGTCAACCTCCATGTCGTCAACGCCGGCTAAACTCATATATGTTGGTTGAGACATGACTACGTCATCCTCCAAGTATGCTTGATCTCCAATATTATATGTATTTCTTGCTTTAGTTTTGTATACAGCCCACCAATCACAAGTAGTGCGTCGTCGACTAGGATAACTCGTGTAGTACACTTGGACCGTTTGACTAACCAACACAAATGGTTCGAAATCTACATATCTTTTTCCATGTTTTATATCAATAAATCCAACCTGTTTGTCAATTCTCCATCCTTGCTTGGGTGTTGTGTCGAATCAATCACATTTGAACAGCATAATTTAGGTATCAAAATAGTAATCCAGCTCTACAATATCTCTTAGAACACCATAATAGTCAAATTCTGGATCGGCATCGTAGACTGAACCCCTTACACAAACTCCAGAATTCTTTGTATAATTAGCCTCCTCATCAATAAATAAGTGATTTATAGGCTTATCAGTGGTTCTAAATTTGAAGCCATTGATGGTATATCCATCCTAATATTTTGCCCTCTTGATTGGTCCGTAGCTAGTGCTCGAAGTCTTTCGTCGGTCAATTGTGTGCCAGGACGAAAAACTTAAAACATCACGTATCATAACGTCATTAGGATAAAGCTTTTTCATCGGTCAATTGAATTTAGAATAGTTAAATGATACTAATCCTTACATAGTCATAGAACCACGACAAAATTTTTTTGTCAACCTCTCTAGCAAGATCATCATCATCAATGTTAGGTCTTTCCATTTTTATCTTAGCTCTAAAAATACTATGATAAAAACGAAAAAAGTTAGAGAAATTTTTACAAATATATCACAAAATTAGAGTATAACGTAGCAAAATTATGTCTCTTACTTCTCTATATCTTCCATCTCTATAGCACTATTTAGGCAGATATAATGATGAGCGGCTTCAAACTCATCGTCCTCCAACTACCGTAACTTAGAATCACTTGTAGGCTTGCGACCAATATTGAAGATAGTACGGATTCCACAATTCGGTTCATTGACCTCACCTTCATTATTTCTTGGTGCTCTATTCCAGTTCGTTCTGACATGAGTATCAAAGCAGATTGAACAGAAGTTTGAAACCTCCTTAATAATATATGCTTCGCATATCGAAGCTTCTACATGAGCCTTATTGTCTACCTTCTTCTTCAGGTGATATAGATATCTATAAATAATATATTCAATATTAGAACTGTTTGAATAAAATAATTATTAGTACAAGATAATTAAATATTTTATACCCCTCAAATTGATACATCCATCGATAATGGACGGGAGCACCGATACGTACTTCGTTTGCAAGATGAATCGACAAATGTTCCATACTATCAAAAAGCTGGGGGGAAACACCTTTTCTAACTTGCACAATATCAATACAATTTTCTTCTCAAGTTCAAACATATGTTACACCATGAACTTACTTGAACATAAATCTCTAAAGAATATAGATAACTCGGCCAGCGGACCCCATACTTGAGAAGGCAACATCTCTCTCAGAGCGATAGGAAGTAAATGCTCCATGAACACGTGGCAATCATGACTCTTCATCCCTATTAGCTTGCATTCATTGAGATCGGCACATCTTGCCATATTCGACACGTAACCGTCAGGGAATCTCAACTTTATAATCCAGTTATTATCAATTTATCATCCCTACTCAGTGTAAATGGTGCTGACGGCTTGACCCAGTTACCATTAGATCTTCGTGTTAGATACAACTCTGAACGCTTGCAAATAATTTCTAATACCTTTCTTGCTTCGGGATTATCTTTTATTTTTTCCTTGATATCCATCACCGTATTGAAGATGTTATCGAATACATTTTTCTCAATATGCATCACATCAAGATTGTGTCTTATGAGATTGTCCTTCCAATGCGATAAGTCCCAAAAGATACTTTGCTTCGTCCAATTATGGATATGTCCGAATCCTTCTAAGTGATGGCCTGATCTCGGATTTTTCTCTACAGTCGGTAAATCCTCTACCTCTGCCCAAACGATATCTCCAGTCAATCTCAATGGGGAAGGAGTTAGTTCCTGTTTACCAACTCTAAAGGCATCCTTGTTCTTTGTAAGCCCCCTGAATTTTAGGGCTATTTTAAAATTTTCTAAATAAATTATTTTCGATAAGTGTTTTATTATTTAATTATTTTTTATCATTAATGTACCTTTCCGTAACTTTGATTTCTGGAGTGTCAGGGATACCAATCTCTGTAAACTCTCTTCACGAGTTTTGAAGTAGACAAGATTATCTTCATTTTGATATATCGTGTCCCACTTGAACTCGTTCCCTTGTGCTCTTTTTGTATCGCACAACTTCGAGTCAACTTAGACCAATTAATCATTGAATAATTATTCCCACTTCTATTTTTGATCTTCGTTTGCACGTCATCGTGAATTTTAATTTAGGAGCACCAGACCAGTCGTTTTCTCAGAACCAACTTCTCATGAATGATCTACTCGAGACGCTCTTCACCCATGACCTTTGTGTCCCACTCAGACACTCCATTTTGTGCTCCATTTTCTTCGTACAACTTCCGGGTCAATTTAGGCCGATTTATTTTCTGCCGTGAAACCTGATTTAATTTCCAATTTAATTTCGGGACCCGACATCGACCCAACCTAGCCGACCCAAAGTATGGACGTGGCCCACATGAAGCCTACTACCCACACGATGCTTGTGTCCCATTTATTGGAGTCCTCGTATATTATTTATTTTCTCGTGATTATAAATCCCTATTTTTAATTCAATTATTGTACCCTGTCAGATTTTGACCCGATCCGGCTCGACCGAACCCGAACCCAAGCTCCATATTGTTCTCTCATGACTGCCCAAATACCCCGCATAATTTTTCTATTTTCCTATTTTGAAATTATCACTTCCTCTCTCTATTTTTACAAATATCTCATTTTTATTTCTTGTATATATATATATACACATATATATATAAATAAATAAATACCTCTCTTTCTCTCTCTCTACTACACACCACCTCAACCCCCAGACCATGCCAGCCAGCCGAACATCCCCCCTCTCTCTCTAAAATATCTCTCTCTCTTTTCCTCTCTCTATCTCTCTCTCTTAAATATCTTATATATATACATATATATATATATATATATATAAAATTAATCCCCTCCTTAAAACACTTCCATACACACCACTCCCCATCACCCTCACCATCAAGAGCATCCTCCCTTCAGCCGACATCTCCCACTCTCCCCCTCTCTCAAATATCTCACTATATCTCTCTCTATTCTCACCCTCTCTCATTTTATACACACACACACACATACAAAATACTCTCTCCTACCCTCCTTACACAACACACACAACACCACCCCCACAGCCCCACTCCTCCACGGTCGACTTCCACGGCTAACCCCATGCCGTACCACCACCACCACCATGAGCAACACCACCTCCTTCTCCCCTCTCCTCCTCCATTCTTCACCATCATCATCTTCATCAAATACCACCATCGACCACACCACAATACCACCACCTTCACCATCATCTCCACTCCCGCCACCGCGCGCCATCACCGACGCCGTCCCGCCGTGCGTGCAGCCGCGCCGCCATGGCCACCACTGCCGGGCAGCCGCCGCCGCTGCGTCGTAGCGCGCGTTCGCGCGCAGCAGCTTGCTGCACAGCAGCAGTAGCTGCAGTAGCAGCCGCAGTGGTTGTCGCACCACCGGCGCGACCACCCCGGTCGGTCACCGGCCACCGGCGAGACCCCCCTAGGCGCGCACGCCTCCGACGAACACCCCCTGGCCACCGCCATCCTATCCGACGTGTGAAACACACGATTCGTACGTTTTGAACGAGATCCCGTCGGCGCGCGCGAGTTTTGAACTTGAAAATGGTGCTCCGTCGCAGCAAGTTCGTACATGTTTTTCGGGAGATTCGACTGTTGGATCGGCGAACGCTTTGCTTCGTCTCAATCTCGGTATATCCATCTTCACTCCTGTCAATTTTTGTCCGTTAATTTCGTCGTTTGATACCTCAAAACTGGCCACCAAGTTGACGTTTTAAATTGAACTGTTTTTGGACAGTTTCGTGACGCCAACTACGCGGGTTCGTAACTCCGCTGTCGCAGCTCCATTTTGCGCACCGTCAGTTCTGGTGCACAGCTGGTATAACCCTCTTCCTGCCTCCTTTAGGTTTCGTTTCATTATAAGCACGTTTGGTTGGTCAAATTCGACGCCAAAGTTGGCCGTCCGAATTCTTTAAATTGCACTTGTTAAATTCCATTTTTGAACCCGGGACTCCGAATTCAATTTCTGGCACCACCAGTAGACTCGTGGCATCGTTCTGGCATGTTTTCATATAAAGTTTGCTTGATTTGGAGAACGTGGGCCCTGGCACGTATTTTGGTGCAAAGCGGGTCCTACTTTTCGAGTCAACGTGTCACTTTGAGATCGGCTCATCGGAATCCAATTCCGGATATACCGTTGAGTTTGTATCGTCATTCTGGACTCGTTGACATATAATTTGCTGAATTTTGAAGACATTTGCTCCGGCACGCATTTTCGTGCAAACCAGATACCAAGTGTCCGCGTCAACGTATCATTTTGAGATCGGCACATCGGAATCCTATTTCGGACATACCGTTGGGTTCGTATCATCACTATGAATTCGTGGACATATAATTTGCTAGGTTTTGTAGACTTCTATCTCGACACATTTTTCGGTGCGAAGTGTGTCCAACGACGGACATCATTTTGACCCAAAATTACCGTTTTGCCCTTGTGTCCAAATTAGACTTATGGGTAGGCTATCCAAGCTAATTTGACCATTCTGGACACGTTGGTGATATTTATTTTATCATCCGACAACATCTGTAGATTTTGATTATGTATTATCCTTAATTTATAATTAATTATTTTTTCATAAATTGTTACTTTTTGTTTTTGAATTTTTATATATATTTTAATTTTTGTAAAAATCTGGAAAAAATTGTATTTAAATATTATGTTAATTTAGCTAATTTATTATAATTTTTCTAGCATTTATTAAGTGCTTTTGGTATTTTATAAAAATAGGAAAACAGAACTCATTTTTAGTATATTTATGTTTGCTGATTTTTAATAAATATTTATGAAGGTTTATAAATCCCAAAAAAATTAGTATAAATTTCTATAATTAACAAGGATCATTTTGGTACTTTATTTTATATATATTTAAGCTTTTTGTCTATCTCTAAAATTATTGGAACTTAGTGTACAGTTTGATTTATTTATTGAATAGTTACGACTTGCAATGATTTGTGTCGTTTTGAATTATTATAGTATTGGACCTCACCCCGTACTAGTGTAAAGACCCTAGGAAGTTAGTTTGTGTATAGTGGCACTTCACATTAGACTTTTATGCTAGGTCCCCACTTGGCTAGTATCCAGTTGGGAGTCGTGTCACACCACTAGTGAAATCTTGAACATAGCTTAGAACTGAGTTTGTATATCATTATTGACAGGACACCGGACATCTATATCTTCGTACTAGTATTCTTGCTTTGTTCGAGGCAAGTACATCTACAAACTCATTTACTGTCTTTTAATGCTAGAACATGTATTAACCATGTTAAAATACTGATCCTTGAGATAACAAGTTATATCTTCACATGTTGTATTACTTTCAGTGCCTGCCATGCTTAGGACAGTTCTTATATCTTCACATGCTTCTTACTGGTTCTCAGTACATGTTTCACTATACTATATACTGCTCTGAGTATTCACATGTTTTATACTGCTCCCAGTACCTGCTATATTTATACTGCTCCCAGTATCTCTCACATACTTTATATCGTTCTCGTATCTCCCACATGTTTTTACTGTTCTTGTATCTCTCATATGTTTAAATAACGGGTTAAGGAGAAACTGTCAGTATTGTACGTGAACATGACCCCCTTCTCCGTATGTACTTTCCGCACTCGGTGCCATTCTATATGTGACCTTGCCGTATGTTCTGGTCCCGCGTTTGTGTATAGATATACACCGATGCCGTTATGTGTACGTATGTGTACATCAGAAAATTGATATGTACCGCTGTACATCCTATTCACCTATTGACCGATTCACGTACATACTACAGTTTTAAAATTTTAAACTATATGTTGTCATTTCTAAAAAGAATCAATTAAACCATGATATGCCATGTTCCCTATGTTACCATGATACTGCAATCCCAGTTGTACCATGAGGCCATGTTTTCCAGTATTTCCAGTTTTATAGATTTATCACACCATGTTTCTTATTGTATTCATTATATGTTCAGTATTTTAGTTGTAGAGGTTGTACTTGCTCCCGTCCTGACAGGATAACGTTGTAGGTATACTTTTCGAGAAGGAATTGCTATGTGTTACATATTATGGTACTGCATTGAGGACCTGGCCTTAGCTCCAGAAGAGGTCCCAGCGGGGAACCTTGCTTAGTTATCTTTCATGTGTTTTGAGACTTTGGTCTGTACCTATATTTGGATACTGGACTTTGTCTCCAGTTAGACATTTGGAAGTGTATTATTAAATCTGTGTTTGTTTACCTTCGCTTATAGATGCTGTGTTGTGATGAACATTTAAATGTGATTTTAGAACTTTTAGTAGCTTAGATCCTTTATTGTCTATTCTTAGAACAGCTTACTACGCTTTAACAAGCGTAGGCTGGACATGGCTCGGCTCGGCCCAACAATTTGGGTAACGGGTCATGACATATTTTTTTGGCGGCCCATGCAGTCTCGACTTAAGTTGTTTGGTTACGTTATTGTACCAAGCATGCCTGCAATTTGGATCTAGGACAACTTGTTAACACTAGGAATAACATTTAGAACACCTAGAGGATTTCTAGGATTGCAACATAGGAGAACTCATCACAGTATAGGACCGTTAACTGTATTTAGTATCTTGTTTGAAGTTCAGTTGGTTACAATTTTGACCAATTTAGTACCCTTGGGATGACCCCTGAGGATCTCACTCTAATCTTACTTAGAAATCTGTTTTCACCTATTTTAATTGCTCTCCCTTAAATTCGTTGTTGAATTTAATTTCTAATTTTCGTTGTTAACTTTGATCTTGCATCGTGATAAATTTTGTGGATTAAATTGTTATATATCCTGATAAGATAAACGTCTGCTTTATTTATGGAGTTTAGAATTTATCGTAGCCATATTAGCTGGTATGACAAAAACATAGAGCCCGATTTCGGATATACTATCCTATTCATAGAATTTAGATTTTTTCGCAGCCATACCGGTTGGCGTGGCGAGGATTCTAGATAACATGATTATAGGGTATATACCTTAGTTATGACTCTACCGTTTATTGTATCTAAGCTTACTGGTGTGGCAAAAATTCTGGCAACATAATTTCAGGAAGACGTGTATGGTTATCAGATCATATCTCATCTTGGTTCACTTCGTTATGATCGATTGAGCAAGAATTAATTCTTATTATTATCATTCTTCCCTGTCTTGATTAACTCTGTTCTATCTACATCTGCAACTAGGATTACAGGTTCTCTAGGACTCTCCAATAGGATTGCTTTCGCGTTATCTTTTGGACATAATTATTTTTATGTTCCATCTTTCCTATGACTTGACCAAACTCTTCTTCGTTAACCTCTTGGATAATTCTTCTCGTTATGTATTCCGTTGTCTTCGTACCATTCTTGGAGATATTCCAACAAACTTTTCTGTCTTGCTTGACCTTTAACTTGTTTGGACACTGTTATGGATTGCTTGACCCAGTCTTAGGCCTTGTTACCTTCTACTTGATAGGCGACCGAAATAGCCAAACCTTGTTAACTGATTCTGCAGTGTAACTATAGATGTATTGTGTGATTGTGATAAATACTTTTCCTAGGGATTGATTAGATTAAGCTTATAGGACAAGTATGGGTGACTGACTGTAGTAGACTTGGAAACCATTAAGAACGATTGTATTGGTAGTATGACTTGATGATAGGGTATCTAAGATGGAATAATGAGATATTATATGGTTGTGACTATGGATTGAGGATTAGAATCTTGTGCTTAGCAGTTTAAGGATTCAGCATTTGTAGAATTTTGATTGGTTATCTATAGCTAATTACATGTGATTAGAGGGTAGATCGATATATGGATTGATATAGAATAAGTTAGAATGAGTTATCGTATTGCGTACGAGATCGGGAAAATATCAGTTAAAAAGACATGGAATAAGACAAAGACATATGTACCTTGGTAATTAATAAATCGGGAGTTTTGAAATCGATGATTTATATTCGGAGGACTTGTTGAGTAAAATGAAGAAGGCTCTATGCCAAGGATAAGAATTGAACGTATGATTTCAAGGAGAAACTGTAGGAAGGGATTGACGACAAATAATGCAAGGAACTATGGATTAATAGAATATGGATACTTAGGATACGATAAGGAAATCAAGTAGTTACAATTGAGGTTGGAAATATGGTTGATGATTAAGCATTGTAGGCTTATAAACATACCCAGAGAATGACCTATAGTTTAGGGTATACATAAATGTTCCATGTTAGTATGAAAGATTCTAGAGGATATATGACGAAGTTTATGATAGAAGGACTTTGTTGAACCTGAACCAAAATGATTGTAAAGAGAAACAGAAGAGATGATTTCAAGGGTAGCAGTTTGAGTATCGTAGCCAGAGCAGCTACGTGTTATAGTTTGACCGATGAGATGATTTTTAATTTCGAGGACGAAATTTTTGTAAGGTGGGTAGGATGTAAGCCCCCTGAATTTCAGGGCTATTTTAAAATTTTCTAAATAAATTATTTTCGATAAGTGTTTTATTATTTAATTATTTTTTATCATTAATGTACCTTTCCGTAACTTTGATTTCTGGAGCGTCAGGGATACCAATCTCTGTAAACTCTCTTCACGAGTTTTGAAGTAGACAAGATTATCTTCGTTTTGATATATCGTGTCCCCCTTGAACTCGTTCCCTTGTGCTCTTTTTGTATCGCGCAACTTCGAGTCAACTTAGACCAATTAATCATTGAATAATTATTCCCACTTCTATTTTTGATCTTCGTTTGAACGTCACCGTAACTTTTAATTTAGGAGCACCAGACCAGTCGTTTTCTCAGAACCAACTTCTCATGAATGATCAACTCGAGACGCTCTTCACCCATGACCTTCGTGTCCCACTCAGACACTCCATTTGGTGCTCCATTTTCTTCGCACAACTTCCGGGTCAATTTAGGCCGATTTATTTTCTGTCGTGAAACATGATTTAATTTCCAATTTAATTTCGGGACCCGACATCGACCCAACCTAGCCGACCCAAAGTATGGACGTGGCCCACATAAAGCCTACTACCCACACGATGCTTGTGTCCCATTTATTGGAGTCCCCGCATATTATTTATTTTCCCGTGATTATAAATCCCTATTTTTAATTCAATTATTGTACCCTGTCAGATTTTGACCCGACCCGGCTCGATCGAACCCGAACCCAAGCTCCATATTGTTCTCTCATGACTGCCCAAATACCCCGCATAATTTTCCTATTTTCCTATTTTGAAATTATCACTTCCTCTCTCTATTTTTACAAATATCTCATTTTTATTTCTTGTATATATATATATATACACATATATATATAAATAAATAAATACCTCTCTTTCTCTCTCTCCACTACACACCACCTCAACCCCCAGACCATGCCAGCCAGCCGAACATCCCCCCCTCTCTCTCTCTAAAATATCTCTCTATCTTTTCCTCTCTCTATCTCTCTCTCTTAAATATCTTATATATATATACATATATATATATATAATTAATCCCCTCCTTAAAACACTCCCATACACACCACTCCCCATCACCCTCACCATCAAGAGCATCCCCCCTTCAGCCGACATCACCCACTCTCTCCCTCTCTCAAATATCTCACTCTATCTCTCTCTATTCTCACCCTCTCTCATTTTATACACACACACACACATACAAAATACTCTCTCCCACTCTCCTTACACAACACACACAACACCACCCCCACAGCCCCACTCCTCCACGGTCGACCCCCACGGCCGACCCCATGCCGCACCACCACCACCACCATGAGCAACACCACCTCCTTCTCCCCTCTCCTCCTCCATTCTTCACCATCATCATCTTCATCAAATACCACCATCGACCACACCACAACACCACCACCTTCACCATCATCTCCACTCCCGCCACCGCGCGCCATCACCGACGTCGCACCGTCGCGCGTGCAGCTGCGCCGCCACGGCCACCACTGCCGGGCAGCCGTCACTGCCGCGTGGCAGCACGCGCTCGCGCGCAGCAGCTGCAGTAGCAGCCGCAGTAGTTGCCGCACCACCGGCGCGACCACCCCGGTCGGCCACCGGCCATCGGCCACCAGCGAGACCCCCCTAGGCGTGTACGCCTCCGGCGAACACCCCCCTGGCCACCGCCATCCTCCCCGACGTGTGAAACACACGATTCATGCGTTTTGAACGAGATCCCGTCGGCGCGCGCGAGTTTTGAACTCAAAAATGGCGCTCCGTCGCAGCAAGTTCGTGCGTGTTTTTCGGGAGATCTGACCGTTGGATCGGCGAATTATTTGCTCCGTCTCAATCTCGGTAAATCCATATTCACTCCTGTCAATTTTCGTCCATTAATTTTGTCGTTTGATACCTCAAAACTGGCCACCAAGTTGACGTTTTAAATTGAACTGTTTTTGGACAGTTTCGTGACGCCAACTTCGCGGGTTCGTAACTCCGCCGTCGCAGCTCCGTTTTGCGCGCCGTCAGTTCTGGTGCACAGCTGGTATAACCCTCTTCCTTCTTCTTTTGGTTTCGTTTCATTATAAGCACGTTTGGTTGGTCGAATTCGATGCCAAAGTTGGCCGTCCGAATTCTTTAAATTACACTTGTTAAATTCCATTTTTGAACCCGGGACTCTGGATTCAATTTCTGACACCACCAGTAGACTCGTGGCATCGTTCTGGTATGTATTCATATAAAGTTTGCTTGATTTGGAGAACGTGGACCCTGGCACGCATTTCGGTGCAAAGCGGGTCCCTCTTTTCGAGTCAACGTGTCACTTTGAGGTCGGCTCATCGGAATCCAATTTCAGATATACCGTTGAGTTCGTATCGTCATTCTGGACTCGTTGACATATAATTTGCTGAATTTTGAAGACATTTGCTCCGGCACGCATTTCTGTGCAAACCAGATACCAAGTGTCCGCGTCAACGTATCATTTTGAGATCGGCACATCGGAATCCTATTTCGGACATACCGTTGGGTTCGTATCATCACTCTGTATTCGTGGACATATAATTTGCTAGGTTTTGTAGACTTCTATCCCGACACCTTTTTCGGTGCGAAGTGTGTCCAACGGCGGACATTATTTTGACCCGAAATTACCGTTTTGCCCTTATGTCCAAATTGGACTTATGGGTAGGCTATCCTAGCTAATTTGACCGTTCTGGACACGTTGGTGATATTTATTTTATCATCCGACAACATCTGTAGATTTTGATTATGTATTATCCTTAATTTATAATTAATTATTTTTTCATAAATTGTTACTTTTTGTTTTTGAATTTTTATATATATTTTAATTTCTGTAAAAATTTAGGAAAAATTGTATTTAAATATTATGTTAATTTACCTAATTTATTATAATTTTTCTAGCATTTATTAAGTGCTTTTGGTATTTTATAAAAATAGGAAAATAGAACTCATTTTTAGTATATTTATGTTTGCTGATTTTTAATAAATATTTATGAAGGTTTATAAATCCCAGAAAAATTAGTATAAATTTCTATAATTAACAAGGATCATTTTGGTACTTTATTTTATATATATTTAAGCTTTTTGTCTATCTCTGAAATTATTGGAACTTAGTGTACAGTTTGATTTATTTATTGAATAGTTACGACTTGCAATGATTTGTGTCATTTTGAATTATTATAGTATTGGACCTCACCCCGCACTAGTGTAAAGACCCGAGGAAGTTAGTTTGTGTATAGTGGCACTTCACATTAGACTTTTATGCTAGGTCCCCACTTGGCTAGTATCCAGTTGGGAGTCGTGTCACACCACTAGTAAAATCTTGAACATAGCTTAGAACTGAGTTTGTATATCATTATTGACAGGACACCGGACATCTATATCTTCGTACTAGTATTCTTGTTTTGCTCGAGGCAAGTACATCTACAAACTCATTTACTGTCTTTTAATGCTAGAACATGTATTAACCCTGTTAAAATACTGATCCTTGAGATAATAAGTTATATCTTCTCATGTTGTATTACTTTCAGTACCTGCCATGCTTAGGACAGTTCTTATATCTTCACATGCTTCTTACTGGTTCTCAGTACATGTTTCACTATACTATATACTGCTCTGAGTATTCACATGTTTTATACTGCTCCCAGTACCTGCTATGTTTATACTGCTTCCAGTATCTCTCACATACTTTATATCGTTCTCGTATCTCCCACATGTTTTTACTGTTCTTGTATCTCTCATATGTTTAAATAACGGGTTAAGGGGAAACTGTTAGTATTGTACGTGAACATGACCCCCTTCTCCGTATGTACTTACCGCGCTCGATGCCATTCTATATGTGACCTTGCCGTATGTTCTGGTCCCGCGTTTGTGTATGGATATACACCAATGCCGTTTTGTGTACGTATGTGCACAAGAGAAAATTGATATGTACCGCTGTACATCCTATTCACCTATTGACAGATTCACGTACATACTACAGTTTTAAACTTTTAAACTATATGTTGTCATTTCTAAAAAGAACCAATTAAACCATGGTATGCCATATTCCCTATGTTACCATGATACTGTAATCCCAGTTGTACCATGAGGCCATGTTTTCCAGTATTTCTAGTTTTATAGATTTATCACACCATGTTTCTTATTGTACATCTCTTTCATTATATGTTCAGTATTTTAGTTGTAGATGTTGTACTTGCTCCCGTCCTGACAGGATAACATTGTAGGTATACTTTTCGAGAAGGAATTGCTATGTGTTACATATTATGGTACTGCATTGAGGACCTGGCCTTAGCTCTAGAAGATGTCCCAGCGGGGAACCTTGCTTAGTTATCTTTCATGTGTTTTGAGACTTTGGTCTGTACCTATATTTGGATACTGGACTTTGTCTCCAGTTAGATACTTGGAAGTGTATTATTAAATATGTGTTTGTTTACCTTCGCTTATAGATGCTGTGTTGTGATAAACATTTAAATGTGATTTTAGAACTGTTAGTAGCTTAGATCCTTTATTGTCTATTCTTAGAATAGCTTACTACGCTTTAACAAGCGTAGGCTGGACATGGCTCGGCCCGGCCCAACAATTTGGGTAACGGGTCGTGACATTCTTTCTCCGTGGATGGGACATAAGAAGGAACTGACGATGACAATAAAACAAACAAACTTTTACTCCATTCTGAAGACAGAATGCCTTACTCTTTTCCATAAATATCGGACAAGACATAATACCATGAGTACTCCACCCAGATAACATTCCACATGTTGGGAAATCATTAATGGTCCACATCAACATTGCTCTCATCTAAAAGTTCTGTTCCATCAATATATCATACGTCTAAACGCCGAACTGCCATAATTGTTTCAACTCGTCCACCAATGGATGCAAGTAGATATCGATGTTCTTCTTTGGATTTTTGGACCGGGTATGATAAGTGTCAAGAACATATAAGGAGTTTTCATGCACATCCATCGTGGTGGATTATAAGGGGTCAAAATCACCGGCCAACAAGATTACCAAGCCCTCGACGTTCCGAAAGGAGTGAATCCATCAGAATATAAAGCCAGCCGAACATTCCTAGGCTCTGCGGCAAATCTAGGATGACATCGATAAAAATGCTTCCATGCCTCTCCATCAGATGGATGAGATAATTCTCCTTCATCCATCTTTCGCTCTTTACTATGCCATATCATGTGTTCTGCAGTATTCGACGATATATACATCCTCTGTAGCCTCTTTGTGATCGACAAAAATTACATGTATTTGTAGGGCCGCAACCTTGCTCGTGCAGTTGATTTTCTTTTGCCCCAAATGGGCTTGTACCGGTCCTCGTGATAGAAAATACATTTGTCTTTATCATTGTTCTCCTTGTAGTACAACATGCAGCCGTTTCGGCAACAATATATCTTTTCGTAGCCTAATCCGAGTTTCCTATCATCATCTTTGACTTGTAAAAGTTTTCTGGCAAGTCCTTCGCTCATTTTGGCAGCAACTCTCTAACAAACTGAATTATCCGCTTGCGGTAAGTTAAAATTAGACTTTAGGTTCAACAACCGCATCACCACCGACATGACAGAATAGGAATCACAACCCGAATATAACGGAGTATCGGCTTGGATGAACATATCATAGAACTCCTTTGCAACAGGATTCGGATCCTCCGGATCAAAACTTTAACCGGTACAAGCTGCATCAAATACCAACTCACGTGCCAAGTTTCGATGCCGATATTGGAAGTGGTCTCCAAGAGTGCTGTCTCCCACCTTCGTATTGAAGGAGGACTGATATTGCGGAACGAAAGGTTCTCCTTGAGCCGTCCACTCGTTGTAGTTCGGTACGAAACCCTTCTTGTAGAGGTGCTCTCTCACGAGATCTATCTCACCGAATGGTATATTACGACAATTGACACAAGGGCACTTTATGAGCCTTCCGTCTATGAAATAAGATTGGCTACTGGCGTATCTCAGAAATTCCTTGACGCCCGTCTTCAAATCATCCGTCAAACCAATCTTGCTCTCATGTCGCCAATTGTACATCCACAAACGGTCTACTAAATATCGACTCATTGTTCAAACCAATTCTGCACCACATACCATATATTAGGTAAATACAAGTAAAAATTAATTTAGTACCTAATTATAACAACCAAGGTTAACAGTATCAGTATCGAAATCGGTATCACACAATTCCTATAAGTATCGATATCGAAGTTGGTATTATCGACCATTCCTATGAGTATCGATATCGAAATCGGTAATATCGACCATTCTAATGAGTATCGATATCGAAATCGGTATCAGACCATTTCTATGAGTATTAATATCAAAATCGGTAATAGCGATCATTCCTATGAGTATCGATATCGAAATTGGTATCAGACCATTCCTATGAGTATCGATATCAAAATAGGTAATATCGAAATCGGTATCATACCATTCATATGAGTATCGAGAAAGGAATCTAGAGAGAGAGAGTATGAAGCTCTGCTTCACGTTTGGTTCTATATTTTGCTCTGTTAGAGGAGGCCATGAGATTCTGAGAATGAAGAAAGAAGATGTTTTGAATATGAAGCTCTGCTTCACGTTTGGTTCTTATTAGTTTCGGGCGTATCGGATTGGTATCGGCCGTATCGGATTGGTATTGGCCTTATCGAATTGGTATCATCCTATGCGATAGGTATCATCCATATAGAATTGGTATTGGCCGTATCAGATTGATATTGGCCGTATAGGATTGGAATTAGCCTTATCGGATTAGTATCGGCCGTATCATATCGGTATCGGTCGTATCCTTATATGATAGTATTGACAACCCTATAATACTGTCCTAAAGTTAAATAATATTTTGAATAATAATCGGATATCATAATCTAATATTAACGGATTCGATATCTTAATGTCCGAAAATATTCGTATATCCGATTCCAATTTCACGAATTTTGAATAATTTATGAAAACCTAAAACCCTAGCTATTCCTATGAATCCAAACCCTAGCTCCATTATGTCCGTCTCCGTGTCCAAAACCATAGCTAATGTTTACATATGTGTCTTCAACCGTGTCCAAAATCAAAAATATAAAAATATTAATAGAAATATGTTAGGGTTTACCGAAGATGAAGGAGGAGGAGGTCACGCAGAGAGGGGGTCTGACCAGAGCACCGGGGAGGGGGGCTTTAGAGGGGGTTGGAGAGAAAGGAGTAGGGGTCAACGAGGGGGCGGAGAGGGGGGAAAGGGGCTATAGAGTGGGAGGCAGAGAGGGGGGTGCGGAGAGGGGGTCGAGAAGAGGGGCGGAGACGAGGGGGCAGAGTGGGGGACTGGGGTGGAGAGGTAGGATGTAGAGGGGGCACGAAGAGGAGGAGAAGGGTCGTCGCTGGCCATTGAGATCAGAGAGGGGTCACCGTACCACCGTCGCAGAGGGGTCGCCGCAGTCGTCGTGGAGGAGGAAAGTTTGGGGGGAAATGAAAACTTTCGTAAAAATTTAAGGATGAGTAACAAACGGTTACTGCTACACTTTTACTCGTGGACAGTGATAAAAATATCCGTCGCTAAGTAGTCGGTATATAGTTAGCGACAACAGAATTAGCGACGTAAATTAATGCTGTATTTTACATATGATATTAGTTGCCAAGCAGTCGCTATTCCGTCTCTATTTAGCGACCGATTTACTTCTGTCGGTAATATCAGTTGCTAAAATACAGTATTTTTGTAGTGTTTATGGTAGGTTACGTTGAATATGCCTACTCAGTTTTCTTTCATGAAATTTAGAGGATGGTTAGGAAGATCACCAATTATATCATATAACTTCTTGAACCAAACGAGAGCATGGAATTTAATTAGTCACCCACCAGTACATGACAATGTACTGATCCTCGCTCTCCACAGGCTCTCCTAATCAACAAGGATGTGCCACTTAGTTGAAGGTGACACTAGGATGTTTTGAAGCCTCATTCATATGCCGAAGGCTTGTTTCTATCCTTTGAAGACTCCGCATCCAGTCCAAAAGAAGATGGCTCGACTCCCTACAATAGCAGGTATTTTGAGATATTTTGGTTGTATAAAAAGGGATGTAATGTATGGAACGACTATCTTATTAGCCTTTATTTTAAGTTCGAGTCAAGTTGTAAGCTCGTACGAAAAATATTGTAATAGAGTCCTATAAATAATGTTTATTATTAATGAAGAAAAGTTTTCTTCTGTTTCAAATCTGGTGTTCAATTTCTCTGCGTACTCTTTTAGATGTTGTGTCTTGAATAATGTTATTACTTTTCCTTGTGTGAGCGCAACTTAGTTTTGCACGACATCATGCCCGAGTGACGACTATCAATTCTTCGAAATCGGGGTATGACATAATAGTATCAGAGCGAGGTTTCGATATTGGGACCTGTGGGTTATGGGCCCACTTTGAAGGCAAGTTCGAAGCCTAATTCAAGGTTCCATAGAAGCAACTTGATACTCTACAACAAATCGTCTAGACAGTTGTGGCCAATGGCAACTCCTCCATGACACATGCTGTCACCGAGCCTACGGCCCGACCCATCGGAGTCGATCTAGAGGAGCCCGTGCCCAGAACTGCAGCACCAAAAAGTTACAACTTTGAGGTGTCAAAATTTAAGAAGACGTATTGTACATCCTTCAGCGGTACCGAAGGCCCTTCTAGGTGATTGACTGGTTGGAAGAGCTGGAAGACCACTTTGAGCTCCTCGGCATTGAAGAATCCAAGTAAGTCGCCTGCACACAACTTTAACTACGATTGAATGCACATGACTGGATAGGCCGTACAAAGATGAACGATCCGACATGACGACTAGTCAATGCTGATCTCTTGGGCCACATTTCGTAAAGCCTTCGACATCGAGTACCTTCCCTCAGCCGTACATCAAGAAAAGAAAATGACTTCATGCAATTGAGGCAAGGGAGTATGTCCATGTAATAGTATGCGGCAGAGTTCAACAAACTGTCCAAATTTGTTTGTGCACTTTAGCTTACACAAGAGAGTCGTGCTCGACAATTCGATGTGGGCCTGTAACCCTCTATCTCTGTCCATGTATCGGTGCCGAAATATAAGACCATGGACTAGTCTCTTAATCACGTTCTCTATCTTGAGTGCCAATATCCTCCAGCCGCTAATGCCCTAGCTATGCGGGAGGCAACAACGCTCCAAAGTGTCTAGACAATGGTGGCTACCATGGGTAAAACTCGGGGCCTTGCTGCATCAAGTCCGGTAGCAGCGAACATTACACAAACGACTGCGAAGTTCATCTGGGACGATGCTACAAATGTGGTCGCAGTGGCCACTACCGAAGAGACTGCCAACAAAGACTAAACGTACCTCAATATCAACACTAACAAAATCAAGGTCCAGTACCTCGAGCTCCCCAGCCGACACAACGAAATGTTCAAGATCGTCGTCCCAACTGTCACTTCCGTTTCCCTTTATACATATTTTCAGTATACGTGTACGGTTTTCTGACGTTAGTCAGGTGACCCGTGTTATAACTTGTCTTGCTTAGCTAGTCTTTGTTTAATCTTGATTCGGTTTATTTTGCCTTGGTTTAATTTTGTTTGCTCATCATGGCATGATAACTTGGCTTGGCTTGGCTTGTTTTGGTTTGGGTTAAGTTGGTTCTTCATGAGGAACCTTATATTTAACTCAACTCCACACTCTCTCCTCCATAACTCTTCTTTTACTCTTCTTCTTCATTTACTTCTCCACCTATACATTAGGCAAGTGCAACTTGCTTCATGAAGGAACCCCCATTTTTATTGTTCCATTGTCTTCCCTACGAGTTTCTAAGAATCTTTAGTACTTAGCATTTTTGATTTTGGTGGATAATTTTTTATAGATCTAAGTTTACTCTTCTTTCGAAATTATTGGGTTTTGATCTACCAAACTTTGTTATTTTTAAGTTTTGATTGTTCCATGTTGTAGAGAATTTCGTTTTACCTAATTTAGACCCTTGAAAATTCGGATTTCGACTTGTTTTGAGCAAGTTAAGCCACTTTTAGTTCATGGGTTTCCATGAACACATACGGGCTGCTTGGAGAAGATGAGCAGTGCTGGGCGCATAGCCATTCATATGCACCTAAGCCACATACTTCTTCCTGTTTGGGCACAAAGCTATTGATATGCTCCCAAAGCAATATACATACTTTTGTCTGCTTGGGCAAATAGCCATTATATGCGCCCAAACCATATAGTTCTTCCTATTTGGGCGCATAGCCATTATTATGTGCCCACTGAGCCATAGAAGATAGTCTCCCATGCTTCCTTTAAGTGTACCTTGTCCCTAGCATGTGGGCGCATGCTGTTCTGGGCGTATGCTGCCCTGGGCGCATGCTTTCCTACGCGCATGCTGCCCCTGTTCGAGCAAAATATGAAGCAGGACGGAGAGCAGAGTTATACATTTATGAGGATGGTACACTTCGACATGAAAGACGTCTTTGTGTACCCAGTGGTGACTTCAGACGAGAGATCCTGGCAGTGGCTCATAGTTCGCAGTATTCAATTCATCCCGGTGGCATGTAGGTGTATCGTGATATTCGTCAGCATTTTTGGTAGAATGGCATGAAGAAGGAGATAGCTCGGTTTGTCTCTCGTTGTTTAGTTTGCCAACAAGTCAAGGCTGAACATCAGAGACCAGCTGGACTTCTTCAACCTTTATCGATCCCAGTATGGAAGTGGGAGCATATCACCATGGATTTTGTAACTGGATTACCTAAATCCCTAGCTGGAAGAGATGCTATTTGGGTTGTAGTTGACCGAGTCATAAAGGTAGCTCATTTTCTTCCTTTCAGAATTGGTTAGTCGACGGATCATCTTGCAGAGATGTACCTCAGGCAGACAGTCAGATTGCATAGAGTGCCAGTCACTATCGTATCCAACAGAGATTCGAGATTTAAATCATACTTTTGGCGGAGTCTTCAGAAGAGTTTAGGGACTCGTCTCAAGTTCAGTTCAGCTTATCATCCGTAGACAGATGGTCAGTCGGAGCGCACGATTCAAACTCTTAAAGATATGTTACGATCATGTGCACTTGACTTCGGTGGTTCGTAGAAAGATCACCTGCATCTCTTGGAGTTCTCCTACAATAACAGTTTCTAGGCCAGTATCCAGATGGCACCCTTTGAGGCCCTTTATGGCAGAAAGTGTAGATCTCCTTTAGCCTGGAATGATGTAGGTGAGAGACAAATGCTTGGTCCAGAGATGATTATGCAGACTATCGAGGTGGTCAGACAAGTTAGAGATCATCTTCGAGTTGCACAAGATCGTCATCGCCATTGGGCTGATTCTCATCGGCGTCCTCTCAAGTTTTCTATCGGTGACCATATATTCCTTAGGATCTCGCCTACCTGTGGCATCATTCGATTCGGCGTACAGAGAAAGCTTAGTCCTAGGTATATATGGCCGTTTGACATTCTTGAGCGAGTAGGTGATGTGTCCTATCGTCTCTCTCTTCCGCCGTCGTTACGTGAGGTACATGACGCATTCCATTTATCCTAATTGCGACGGTATATCACGGATCCGAGTCATATCCTTGATCATTTGAAATTGGTTATTGGTACCAACCTTTTGTATGAGGAAAGACCCGTATACATATTGGACCGAAGAGAGAAGGTACTCAAGAACAAGACTATTACTTTAGTCCGTGTGGCTTGGGGCCATCACTCTTTGGGTGAGTCAACTTGGGAACGTAATGATGATATCCGATTGCGATATCCACACCTGTTTGACTCATAAGGTATAATGTCTTCTTATGCCTTATGCTTTTAAATTCCTTGCTTACATGAATGATTGCTTGATTGCCTACTAGTCGTAGATTGCCTATAATTAGTATAGCTTGTCCCGATATCTCTAGCCTCTTGATTAAATTTTGAGGACAAAATTCTTTTATGGTGGGTAGAGTTGTCACTCCCGTTTTCCGTTATACGTATTTTCAGTATACGTGTACAGTTTTCTGACGTTTGTCAGGTGACCAGTATTTTGACTTGCCTTGCTTAGCTAGTCTTTGTTTAATCTTGATTCGGTTTATTTTGTCTTGGTTTAATTTTGCTGGCTCATCATGGCATGTTAACTTGGATTGGCTTAGCTTGGCTTGGTTTTGTTTGGGTTAAGTTGGTTCATCATGAAGAACCTTATATTTAACCCAACTCTACTCTCTCTCCTCCATAACTCTTCCTTTACTCTTCTTCTTTATTTACTTCTCCACCTACATCTTAGGCAAGTACAACTTGCTTCATGAAGGAACCCCCATTTTTATTGTTCCATTGACTTCCCTACACGTTTCTAAGACTCTTTAGTACTTAGCATTTTTGATTTTGGTGGATAATTTCTTATATATAACTAAGTTTACTTTACTTTCAAAATCCTTGGGTTTTGATCTATCAAACTTTATTATTTTTAAGTTTTGATTGTTCATGTTGTAGAGAATTTTGTTCTACCCAATTTAGACCCTTGAAAATCCAGATTTTGAAGTATTTTGAGCAAGTTAGGCCACTTTTAGTTCATGGGTTTCCATGAACACATGCAGGCTGCTTGGAGAAGATGAGCAGTGCTGGGCGCATAGCCATTGATATGCGCCCAAGCCACATACTTCTTCCTGCTTGGGCACATAGCCATTTATATGCGCCCAAAGCAATATGCATACTTCCTTCTACTTGGGCGCATAGCCATTATATGCGCCCAAACCATATAGTTCTTCCTGCTTGGGCGTATAGCCATTAATATGCGCCCACTGAGCCATAGAAGACAGTCTCCCATGCTTTTTTTAAGTGCACCTTGTCCCTAGCATGTGGGCGCATGCTGTTCTGGGTGCATGCTGCCCTGGACGCATGCTTTCCTGGGTGCATGCTGCCCTGGCGCATGATGTCTTGGGCGCATGCTGCCCTGGCGCATGCTGCCCCTAGGTGCATGATGTCCTTGTACCCCCAACTTTTATCCCTCGTGCCAATTTTTGCCATGATAATTCTTGTTACATTACCCAGGCTTGTCATCATGGTTCTTAATGTAATATTGGGATCTTTATTTGTACCCTATACTTGACTTGTTCTTTGACGACCTGACTTAATAACTTGTTGAGCATGATAGACTTGAGCATGACATGACTTGCTAGCATTGGACTTGGCATGAACACGACTTGACACGAACTTGGACAGGATAATATAAACCAGTCTTGATAATTCTTGATAGTGGCCCATCGCGGCGCACTCTTGACAAGTAACAAGTAAACTTAACATGACATGTATAAGCTTGATAGTGGCCTGTTGTGGTGCACTCCTGACAAGTAATCCTGACAAGTAATCTTGACAAGTAACAAGTAACTCTCGTCTTGACACCGTGGGTGATTTCTCTTGATTTTTCCTGTACAAGCTATATGTCCCGTCTTGCATCATGATTAGGACATGGATTTCTGATTACCATGGTCAGGGATTCATACTGAATTTGACTAAGTTAATGACTAGATTGATCATGTAGCTCATAACGAGATTTCCTAGTCACAGGCAATCCCGTTATCTGGGCGCCTCAAGTGGACTTGTAGCCTGCCGACGAATAGGGCACATTTCCAGCACACTGTTATGTGTTGAACCACAAAGTCACCTAATCAACTCTCTCAACCTGCGAAAGGATAACTGGGTAGTCTGCAGGGCTTGTGACTACTGGAATATCTCATTGCATCTTGTAGTAATTAGGTTTATGATAATCCTAGTTAGTTAAAGTATCAAGCCGTACTTATTGCTTGGCCGTGATTGATGAATAGAGTGTCGTCTAGTCTAGCTTGTCTAGAAGCAGTACATGATTACTTCTGTACATTTTGATTTATGCCTTACTGTTGATGAATGATTAGAGACTAAGTTATGTTCAGGTGAAGGGTTACAACCTCGGTCCTTGTTCGGTCTACGGATTGTAACATGGCTTCCAGGACAGCTCTTTAGTTATCTTGTCATTTTTATCATATTTCTAACTCTTGTTATTTTCTTGTTATTATTCATGTCCTTGTGTTCTAATATGCTAGGTTTAGTTCTTAAGTGAAGCATCCCTTGTGGCACTTGCCCTTTCTGGGGTCTGACCCAGCTGGTTTTGTATGGCCCAATATCGGAGTAGCTTCCGAGGATCTTCCAGCCTTCCAGCTAGATTGTGAACACTAGACGCAACTCTGGCAACGAGTGGGTTTTATTTTGCTCTCCCACTCTATTATAAATTATTCTTTTGAGGCGTTTAGCTGTCGAGACAGTATTAGCTCGTGTTGAAAACTTATATTTTCTATCTGCCTATGGGCTGTAACATGATTGACAAATCCTAGGGTTGATCATGTATGACTTAAATACTTGCTAGTCTTCGTATTTTGTATAACTAGCTTCATGATCATCTGAATGTAATGTATGGGATGCCTTACCTTGTATGTCTGATGATCTACCATCTTGTAACATGTGTTTACTTGCTTGAGATTGAGACACTAGGCTTGTTCTTGACCTTAAGAGATTGATGGCTTGTAGAGAAAACCTCATGCATCTAGACAGCGATGACCGTATTGCGTGGTAGGATGCACTTCAATGTACGTAGCTGGCTATGTCTGTCCTCCGCTCTCCAGTATTCTGGTTCTAGGGCGTGACACCAACGACAAATAACGTATCTATGCCATGACTCGAGATAAGGCATTTGCGTCAGATACAATCATGACAGGTGTACTGGTTTTTAATAATAAGACTACACGTTGTTTGATTCTGGTACCACACATAGTTTTATTTTTTGCAGATTTTGTTGAGGAACA
Source organism: Iris pallida (assembly GCA_029216955.1). NCBI lineage: Eukaryota > Viridiplantae > Streptophyta > Magnoliopsida > Asparagales > Iridaceae > Iris > Iris pallida. The sequence continues at coordinate 1,235,837 of JANAVB010034420.1, forward strand.
CAAATTTTGTATAAACCCACTAGGCCTTAACCTTAGTGTTAGCATACCTTCGGGAACACAACTACTTGCACACTCAGGCTGCAGAGACATAATCATTTGTATCGGAGTAAAAATGTGTATCTTGATGCGATAGTTGTAGATATTAAAGACAACGACATCATACTGGGAATGGATTTGCTCGACAATTGTAATGCTACCATTGACTGCGGAGGAAAGAAGGTCACCTTTCGTCTACCCGGATAGACCAAATTCTGCTACTCGTGTGGTAAAGAGTCGATGGCATGAACGGTGATATCGACAATTTCTGCTCGGTAGATGCTGCATCGTGGCTGTCGAGGATACTTGGCATCCGATAGTGATACGAGACATGATGATACAAATGCGGGTCAAACCGATGCTGTGACAGAATTCTGCAATATTTTTTGGTACGAGTTACCTAGTATGCCATCCGATCGAGAAATCAAATTCACGGTCGATATCTTTCTCGACACCCGACCAGTTTCCAAGGCTTCTTATAGAATGGTCCCTGCAGAGCTGAAGGAACTCAAGGTCCAATTGTAATAATTGCTCGATAGAGGATTCATCCGGCCTAGTATTTCCCCACGGGAAGCGCCCGTACTGTTCGTGAAGAAGGATGGGTCGATGCGTCTGTGTAGTGACTACTGTGAACTGAACAAAGCCACCATCCGAAACAAATATCCATTGCCTCGTATAGACGAATTATTTGATCAACTACAATACGCCTCGGTATTTTCGAAGATTAATCTTTGCTTGGGTTACCATCAACTCAAGATCAAGCTAGACGACGTGTCAAAGTCTGTCTTTTATGCTCGAAACTGCCACTATGAGTTCCTGGTAATACCGTTCAGCCTAACAAATTCCCCCGCTGCCTTCATGGATCTAATGAATCGGATGTTTCGACCCTTTTTCGATAAATTCATAGTAGTTTTTATCGACGATATTCTCGTTTACTCGAAGGACAGGGTGCAACACGCAAAACATCTGCAGATCCTACTCTAGACTGTTAGAGACAATTAGTTCTATGCAAAAAAGAGCAAGTGTGAATTCTGGATGAGAAACATGTCATTCCCTGGGCACATCATTTCCACAGAAGGCATTGTAGTTGCCTTGAAGATAGTTGAAGTCGTTGTTGATTGGAAGCAAACTGCGTGAGCTAGTGAGATTTGAAGCTTTCTTGGCTTGGCAGGATACTATAGACGATTCTTGAAGGACCTTACGAAGATTGCATCGCCTTTGACTCACCTCACTCAAAAGGGAGTCGCGTATGAGTGGTCGGACGACTGTGAAGCTTCCTCCTAGGAACTGAAGCCTCATACTTCCGGATAGGGTAGAGGGTTTTCAAATCTTCAGCGATGATTCAGGCCATGTCTTGGGATGTATGCTCATGCAGCGAGATAATATGATATATTTTACCTCAATACAGTTGAAGCCGCATGAGAAGAACTATCCTACGAATGACTTGGAGTTAGCGACAATTTTGTTCGTGTTGAAATTATGGTGACACTACCTTTAAGATGTGGCATGCAACATCTATAACGATCACAAAAGTCTCAAGTAACCCAGAAAGAGCTGAACTTACGACAAAAGTGTTGGCTAGAACTAATCAAGGACTATGACTTAACAATTGACTACACGCGGAAAATGAAATGTTGTGGCAAACGCTCCGAGTCAGAAATATATTGCCTCACTATCCATCAAAAGTAGGATACTATGAGATCTAGAAGAGATGGGCATCGACCTCCGAGGCATAGTATCATCAATCTACATTATCATCAATGGGCCTTCAGTTAACTCCTTGCAATCACTCTTAATAGGCTCTAAGTGTCAGATAGCCGGTCACTCATACTTGACTTATAAGCTCAATAAGATCCTTCTATAAGAACTTACCCACTTCTGACTACCCAAATATTATAATCGCACTAATAATCTAGCCTAGTTATACTCAATAACATAAGTATAAGGTTTGTTTAGTTTAGCAATTTGTGAAATAGAAGGTAACAAGAACCTATGATTGGATCAAGCAATCCATACTAATATAAAACAACGTTACGGTCAAGCAAAAGCAGTCAAAATATTTCCAAGAACGCTAAGAAGCCAAGCGAGATGCACAAGACGTAGTGTAGGTAAACCTCGAGAACTATATACCTCCATGATTTTTTACGTGAAGTTCTTTCACGCCAGTGTGCATCTGGCTGTAAATAACTTCTATGTTCCATAATATGACAGATAGCTGCAGTGCACAGCTGCTACACTAGGTAATACATGTTCTTGAACTTACCTTCGGCCAAATCCATGAGATGTTTCCAAATAACTTTTGCTAAATACACTAGAAGAGTTAATCAACATGCATAGGATGTAGCTTAGGTAAATTCTGAAAAACATATACAACCGTGATACCGTCATCTGAAGTCCTGTCTCGCTAGTATGTCCATGGCTATAAAAACTCTTGATTTTGTATTACAAGGATAAAGTACAGTTTCTCGAACTTAGCCTTAACCAATCCATGAGACATTTTTCCAAATTTAGTACAATAAATGAAAAGAATCAATCAAGAAGTCAACAGAGAAAGGTTCAGTCATACCATAGGAATTGAAGAACACAAAATATGTCGAAAAAGAAGATAACGTAAAAGCAATCATGCTGAAGAGTCCTAGAAAAGCCTATAATCCTAGTTGTGGATGTATCCTCTTTCTCAATTGGTTACATGCTCGCAGTAGGACAAATATCTAGGTACTACCACGACATCACGCATTTTGCAAAGATAAAACCTGTATGGGCCACCACAAAAACTATATCACGTTCATGTTCCAAAATACGCAGGACTAGGCCACGTGGCAATGGCCAGCTACATATTCAACCAGACTCTAGTCAGACTCGAATACATATAAGCTGTATAGATCAGAACAAGTGTCCAAGTATCCATAATATACATCCACAACTCTAACTAACTACTATGAAACTAATAGAAAATAACTGCAGTAGAATGATAAGAAGACATCATCTAGTAATACTTGAATCCCGAAGAAGTATCCCTAATATCCTAAGTCATATCTCAGCAAATACCTGGAAGGAAACAAGGTCCTCAGAGAGACGTAGCAAGATACATAATATGCATGCCATATGAAATACAGTAAATAGCATATGAAAGTAGGAAAGAAGTGATCTAGGTAATAAACAGGTGATCCAGTAACACTACTACTAGACAAACTTTCTAGTCTGCGTGAAATACTGTTGAAGACAACATAACTACGCATGAGCTGTCACGATGTACCCCGAAACTCTGGTATGGAAACTCTGACAACTATGATATATAACCCCACAGTCCCTGCATGGAAAAACTGTAGCTAACTATCAAATCCCCACAGCTCTTTAATGAGACAACGACAACTATGAAGGAAAGTAGCTCATATGCCTAGTGACTGCCCTCCCCTCCCTATGCTACTGTTCGTGTCGCATCCATGACACGTCAAGTCTGACTCTAATAAATGATAAGTCCAAAATCCAGTCAAATACGTAGGCATGAAAATCCATCATCAAGTAAACATCCAGAGATCATACTCGAGTCACCTATATGCTATGTATCGTGAGTTTGTATATCAGGCCTAAGTGTAAGCAGGTATAATCATGTAAGACTGATAAAGTGCAGGTGAGCATGTAACAATATATCTAGAGTAAATGACCGATAAAAGGTAAAAGCACATAAATACTATAAATCAAATAGGTAAGGTATACTTGCTTGAGGTTTGTCCAATCCGTTGAGTCAGCAGTGCTAAGGTCTACTCCAGGCCAAACCATGATCTTCTGTTGCTACCATACTCGAATAATCTTCCAAAACCCAAAGCAACTAACCAAGAGTCATCAACAGTATATATACACATCTACAGACCCAAACAAACTACCAAGACTCATCAAATAGTATATATACACATCTACAGAGACATGGTCCTTAGGGTTTACTTAAGAAAATAATTTTCTAATATATATAATAGCAAAAATCCTCTTTAAGTGATTTTAGAAAAATACTATAATATACCAAAATAATAACCTAAATATTCAAACTCGTATAAAAACGTATAAGGATCCATAAATATACATAAGTACAAAATAATCATACTAAGTAGTTTAATAAGAAAATCATGGTACAAGTATTTGTTAAGATCATAACGGTGTATAATAATATCTACTAAATATTTGATAACACTATAAGGATGTACAATATATAGTATCATTTTAATAACACATTTACTCATATATAGATACATAAAATTCTTAACTCATTTACGAGATTACTTTATAACTTTTTATATATATACAAACAAAATTCTTACTAGGCTTATTAGGCAATTAGTTTTCAATACCTATTGTTCGACGTAACAAAATATTGAACGAACTTTTTGCTTTATTGAACGTGTAAGGAATCTGTGTACAAAGAAGGAAGTCCTAAACATGATATTCTAAGTACATGAAGAAGAGGTTTATGGAAAAGTGTGACGGTGGAGATCGAACGATGCAGTGGCTCCTTTACTCCGTTGACGATCTGACGACGAATCAACCTTTCTATGGCTCTTTGGCGCCTTTGATGGAACTTTGGGGTCACCGATCAAGAGGCTATCTGGATGAGAAGATCCCTTGAAGATGGTTGGTTGGTTGGTTCTTTGGTTGATGGGTGGATGAGGGTGGTCGACTCTTCGTGGATAGAGACTGCTGATCCTTTGAAGATTATCGATTATCAATGTTCTCTCTCTCTTTTCATCCTCTCTTCTGGTGGAACAAGAACTTCATCTATTTATAGAGAACCGAGCACATATGCGATGTTCATTAGGGATCCTGAGATGTGGAATATGTCATCATTATATGGTGCGGGCTTCTACAGTGCTGACACGTGGCAGATATCAAGATTTTGCTCAAACGAGATCTCTGGTGGTTATAAACATAATCGAACAAGGTGACACATGGCGCATGACGATTTGCTTGCTCAAATACAGCCGAGTAAATTTTAGGATTTCATCCTAGATTTGGAGTCTGACTGAACATCGTCTAAGATTTAAATCAGTCTGATATGATATCAATCATGATTTCATCCTAATATTCTCTGCAAGAGGCGGTTTAAACAAACCAATTGGGGTGGACCCATGCTTCCTATGCCTCTGGTGAAGACTAAGTACTGTTGTACTTCTGGGGCGACGAGTAGACCGTGCTTCTGGAGACGACGGAACCTCTGTGCTTTCAAGCGACGAGTGGACTTGGCTTCGAATAACGATGAGACTTTTGTGTATATAGAGCAACTTATGAAGCTGTGTATCAGGCTACCGAAGTCACTGTACTGTAGGCGACAAGTAGGCTTATGCTTCAGGTTTACGAGGTTACTGTACTTTTGGAGCGACATGTTAACTTGCATTGGTTGCGTTAGGAGTTCCCAAGTCTCTTGTAGAGAAGTAACTTAAGATTCTGATCTAAAGCAGACAACTGTACCATGGGAATAAAGATGGTGTGAGTATATCACCATCCCGTGCCTCATGCGGACATAGGTAAGTAGCTGCGCCTCTAAACAGTGAAGACGTTGGCTGCGAAGGGAAGGGTATGCCACCCTTATGCGTCTGAGATTTGCATAGGCAAGTAGCTGCACCTTTAGAGTGAAGACACTGGCTTCTAAAATAAAAAAAGGGGACGGGGGCCTACCACCATCTTATTTCTGAGGTTGGCGCAGGCAGGTAGCTATGCCTCTGCCTTGAAGGCTCTAGCTTCTTTAAAGTGCTGAGTTACTGACATGCTTTTGAGAGGCTGTGCCCACAAGAAAGTTAGAACACGCTTCGGTAAAGATCAATCTTCCAGTGGGTGTATCGAGAAGAAGGAAGGCTGCGCTTCGATGGAGACTGCATCCCTTATAGATCCCTCTTGGCTTATGTCAAATCTGTACTAGATCCTTTGTAGAAGAACATAATTATTTCTTTATGTATAGTCCTTATGTGTTTGTATTAGACTTTGGTAGACATGATAATAAAGGGACTTTTTTCCATATCTTCGATTTTGACTTTTTAGTACTGAGCCTCAGACTTTTGCATCTTCTGCGCTTTAGCGAAGGGATATCTTCAGCTGAGATTTTTCATGCTTCTACAAGACCCCCTTCAAAGTATTCTGAACTTGAGTCAAGCTCGGGATACTTTGAACAGAAGCATGAATACGTGTCAAGACTGTACGAGCTGGGTGATGACTGGTGTCACGCCTATCTATTAGCATTAACGTGTCAGGAATTGTAAGCTTCTTTCCGACTGATGTCTGGCTCGTGCTTGGACCACACTAACAACCTACATAAAGGACTGTCCCCCTTTAAGAAAAGACTCAGCTACTTCAATAATGGCCTTGCTTGCCCGATGTTCGGCTCCTGATGATCTTGGAGTTTGCTTGAGGCGGCCGTCGGTTGTAAATCTTTTCATCCAAAGAAGCTGTAGTAGAACTACTACTGGATCTCGAGACGCCCCCCGTCCTGGATGTGATGGGCGTCAATGGTGTCTCGAACCGTAGCTTTCTGATTTCACATTGGTTGCCATGCTGACTGAGAAATGGCAAGGCCTGCTGCTGTGGTTGCTCTCTCCCGCCAGCTGGGAAGATAGGGGAGTCCTGTGCTGGTCTTCATCCCCGGCTCGGGCCAGTAGCAGCTTCGGGCGGTAGCTTTCTTTTGACCAGGAAGTAATTGGCTCGGTTACCGCCTCGCCCACGCTATTGAGAGCTTGTACCGCAATTTTAGCTCTTTTTTTGGATTCTGTGTATATAACTACGAAGAGTCTGTAATATGTCCTTGTAGCCACATGATTTTATATGTAGAAGCTTTCTTGTTCCCTTTGCTTTTGTCTCCAGAATAAAAAGGGAACCTTCATAATAGATTTGCATGACCAGAGGTAATATGGACGTGGTAGGCTTGATCTTTGCCGGGATATAGAACAACAATCCAGAGGTAATATGGACGTGAACTGTTTTCAAGACCGCTGGAATAATCATAGAGTTGATGCAAAAAGAATGACTACTTAGAGGTAATATGGACATGGTAGTTGTTTGCCATTGATTATAAAAGAACAGAACAGTTATATCGGAGGATTGGACTTTTACTTCACAACACAAACTCGCTCGTACAAAAAAAGCCTATGGACGAAAACCTAGGTACAATAATCTAAGTACAATTGTTTAGTTTTTCTGGGAGGTGACGGTAGAGGCGCGGGAAAGCGACGGCCGTACTGCCTTACTCCTTGGACGATCTGACGTACCCTTGGCTCTGGTGAAGAAATGCTCTCGGGCTGTGCGGGAAGACTCTTCTGTGCGCCGCTGCTCTCTCTGTGTATCCAGCCGGGGGATCTCTTTTGCAAGAGAATGGCACCTTGCTATTAATTTTTTTCTGGATCTTTTGTAAGGGAATGCCACCTTGCTATTTATAGGAGTGGGGTGTGATCATTAGGGTTTGCAATGATTACCCCTTAAAAAGTCGGCGGCCAATAATCTGGACCATTAATCTTGATTGCATCACATCTGGGTAATTAATTTTTGATTGCGTCGAATTCGTCTGGACAATTAATGCTGATTGCCACGAATCTTCATAATTTGTCATGCCAAGCTCGGATCGCCCGCCACGTGTTCAAATTACAATTAATCTAATTTGATCTGGGTAATTATGATGATTGCACTGAATCTGGGTTGTTATGATTTGCTAGCAGCCATAACTCCGAGGGGATAAGACCGCCACGTGGCTCAACGGTCGTGATGATCGCCACGTGTCTCAACTATCACGAGTGGGATGTCCTGGCAAAGCCGCATGAGTGCGGTCTTTAAGTGAACCGTATACGGGTGGCTCCCACAATCCTAGCCGCATGAAGGTAGCAGCCGCATGAAGGCGGCAACCGCATATAGGTGGCAGCCGCATGAAGGTGGCCGTCGCATAAGGGTAGTAGCCGCATGAGGGTAGTAGCCGTATGAGGGTGGCAGCCGCACGAAGGCGGTAGCCGTATGTAGGTGGCAGCCACATGAAGGTGGCAGCCGCATGAAGGTGGCAGCCGCATGAAGGCGGCAGTCGCATGTAGGTGGTAGCCGCATGAAGGTAGTAGCCGCATGAGGGTGGCGACCGCATGAAGGAAGCTGCTGCATGAAGGAGGTTGTCGTATGAAGAAGGCAGGCGCACGAAGAGGGCAGCCGCATGGAGATGGCAGCCGCATAGGGTGGCAGCCGCATAGGGAGCTTTGGGACTTGGCGGATTATGTCAGCTATATAAAAGATTTTCTTCTTTTCCCTAGGAGCATGCCATCATTTCATCTTTATGTCGGAGCTGTCATTCATTGTGTCAGGGCTGTCATTCATTACAATTAATTGGGCGACTACTTTATGGCCAGTTGTGGAAGCGGACAGCGTATGGCCACGTGGCTTTGCCTGAGCCGCATGAAGCTGTTGGGGAGTTTCGAACCGCATGAGGCTCCTTTTGTTTTGAGCCGCATGAGGCTCTTTCTGTTCTGAACCGCATGAGGCTCCTTCTATTTTGAGCCGCATGAGGCTCCTTCTGTTTTGAGTCGCATGGGCTTTTCTTGTCCTTTTCTATGCTTCTACAAGACCCCCTTTAAAGTTTTCAATTTACAAAATTGAAATACTTTGAATAAGAAGTATGGCTATGTTCATATAAGCTCTTCTGGCTGCATAGGATATTCTGGCCGCATGGACTTCCTGGCCGCATGGACGTCCTAGCCGCATGGACTTCCTAGCCGCATGGACTGTTTGGCCGCATGGACTTCTTAGCCGCATGGACTGTCTGGCCGCATAGGCTGTTTGGCCGCATAGGCTCCATGCTACGTCTCCCTGCCACGTATGTATCTCATTTATTGCCCTTGATTTACTTTAGATTTAAAGCCGTCTTTTGGGACAGGATCCCAAGGGTCGGTTCGGATTTGCCTTGATGACTGAAGAGTCGGTTTTGTTTTTATGCAGCACGCGGATCGAAGCGTTCCCCTCCCTCTCCTTTTGTCTATAAATAGGAGCATTTTTTGGATAGAGATACTTCTTTACTTTCTTTTGTCTCCAACACTTCTTGCCCTAGGTTGCTGTCTTCGTCTTCCTTCTCCGATCATCAATCAACATTGGCTACCAAGTCTTCCAAGGCTGCGACGAAGGCTACTGCGAAGGGTAAGGGAGTGGCTTCTACGTCGACTGCGGCGCCTGAAGTTTATTCCGACGTGCACCCTACCATTGCTGGTAAGGGTTTGGGAAGATCGTATGCTTCGAAACCCTAACAAAGACGGCTCTGTTGCATGCTTTATGCACAAACCTTTAATGAACTATTCAAGTTGTATGGGCCGTATGTACGTCCCATGTCCGAGCCGCATGGGGGTATATCCCATGTCCGAGCCGCATAGGAATTGTCTAGCAGCCGCATAAACACTTCATAAACTGAACCGCATTGTGACTCTTCGAACAGAACCGCATAAGTCCCTCTGAATCGAACCGCATGAAGCCCCCCCCAAACAGGACCGCATAAACTCGTCTGAGTTGAGCCGCATAAGCTCACGCTAAACAGAGCCGCATAAGCTTACGCTAATTTGTGCCGCATAAGCTCATGTTCGAACAGAACCGCATGAGCTCTTTTAAAACAGAACCGCATAAGCTCGTCTTTAAACAGAGCCGCATAAGCTCGTCTTTAAACAGAGCCGCCTAAGCTCGTTTTTAAACAGAGCCGCATAATCTCATGTAGGCTGGGCCGCATAAGCCGAAACACTCGGTGGTTTTGTTTTAGCCCATCTTTTAGCTTGTTTCTTTTGTCCTTCTTCAGTGAATCTGCCAGTGAATGCTGCTGGAGAACTTCTGGTGGGGCACGCCCAATCTGTTATGGGCTATAGGTATGATCGTATAGTCGAGTATGTGATGAACTAGCTTCCAAAAGAGCCTTCGGAGAGGCATAATGCCATCAAGAAACAGCCTTTCTACTTTCTCTGCGCCATGATGAATTCGGGGTAATTAGATGGGGAATACCTAAAGTCGGCGTTCCTCTTTGGGGATGCTTTGTCTGTAAAGAACACCCGAGTGCTGGATATATACGAGAGCTGGGACTTTACCCTTGACGGGGTGGGGATCCATATCCCTCCGATAGAGCGTCATTTTCCTCTGTCATGGTTCAACATGTTTCTGCTGGACAGAAAGATGGTAGACTCCTTGACTCCAAGCAAGTCAGGGATGTTTGTGGGAAACATCCATTACAACAGGAATTTGAGGTCAGCGTATGCGGGGAGGGAACCAGTCAGTCGGTATGTGATGGAACTTGCTTCGGGTACCTTAATAAATGTAACGGGTCCTAATTTCACGTTTTCTCAAGCTGATACCTTCTTGAACCAGCTTGCTCGGAAAGGGTCTTATCCCGTCGGCCGGTTGGCGTTGCTGAACTGGATAAACCCTATCCCTACGTGGGCCAACTTGACCACGTGGATTCTGCGGAAGTATGAGGCTTTCCTCCGTGAGATCAGCCTCTACCATGCCATTCGGGGCACCTGTCATGGTCTACCCATAAATAAGCCGTTGTTCATGGCTCTCCTGGAGATGTATAACCGGCGGGCAGGAACCTTCTTCTCGCTTGGAGGGGAACTGGGACTCGCTCTCCACGATATGTACGTTGTCTCCAAGCTGCCCTAGGGGAAAGAAGTTTTTGAAGTGTACACCCCTACGAACGAAGAGCTTGAGGATTTGGATCGGTAGTTCCCGGGCTTCGTTGCCGTGAATCGGAAATTGTTATGTCACCACAGTACTTGTCACCAGACGGCTATCAAGAAGGATGGTAGCTCGGAAGGAAGCATTCCTCACACCACGACCTGGGTCTCATACATTTTTATACTAGGCGCCTCAGGCCGGGTTTCTTCTCTAGATCCTCAAACCCAGGAGGAGGTACGAGAAATAGCGTCGACTGCCAAGAGATCGAGGTCCACGGGCGACACATTTGGGAGTCAAACCGACTCCTTTAGTTATTTTTATCATGGTACTCATCAGCTGTCAGAGAAGGCGATCCTGGCAGGATTTTTGATGGTGTGGCTACGGAACTGCGTAGTCTCAGGTGGGGCGGGTTCCATCTAGAGGATTAGTCGCCACTTTATCCTTCCTACCGTAAAGCTAGTTTTTGGGGTCAGACTGGCCCTTCTTCCGGCCATGGTGTGCAACATACACCACGGCCTTCGCGCCTTTTCGTCCAAGGTCATCGCCCATGACATGACGATAGATTTTGAGCGCGTAGAGCTGCCATACCATTATCTAATGCGATGGCTGTTAATGCACTGTCGATCTTTGATAAGGCCTGGAGCAGAGGATGGCGTTACGGCTGATGATGCTTTCTTTTTTCGATTCCACCATCAGCCCTGGGAGTGCAGCACCATGCCAGCATGTCGGAGGGCGCTGGCGAGAGTGGATGTATACGACTTTTTTTGTGTCTGTTTCCCGTTTTACTACTGAAGAAGTGAGGAGCGTTCATGTTGATGGTACCGAACCCCCTCTCCTTTTGCCCGAGAAATTGCTCCTTTGGCTGCACAATATCCGTCCAGCACACCTAGTATATCGTAACCGTAACAACGTCTACCTGGAGCCCTACTTGTCCATCAGGTTTTCTCGCCAGTTCGGGTATAGTCAGCTTTTCTTTGACAGTTCCAGCTCTTTCCTGGGCTTTGAAGGCAGCATCCTGGATGGCATCAGGGTGGCATTATTATGACACGGTTCATACCCAAACCACCTTTTCGGTTCCTGATGGTGAGGCGCCAGGGAGATTTTGTATATGGCGGCTCTATACCATGTTACGGCGAGCAAGCCTCCCGTTAATTTTGACCCGAGTACCAGCTTTATTGTGGGTACTGGCTTAGTGGAGAAGCCCAAGGGGTCTAAAACAAGGAAAAGAAAGGCGAACACAGTTCCCGTACCTGACTCGGAGTCCACCACTGCGGACGAAGAGAATGACGAGCATGATACAGATAACTCTTCCCTTCCAGTGGAAGACGTTGGGGCGGATCAGCCGCCTGTTATGTCAGATGAGATGGTGGCTGACCAGCCACCTGTCGTGCCAAATAAGATGGTGGTGGATCAGCCGCCGGTCGTACCTGGTCCTGTACGAATACGTATCAGGCAAATCTTCCCTGTTGGCGGTATTCCTTACTCCCGGAAACGAGCTACGGTCAGACGTCGCAAGCTAACTATAAAGGAGAGAAGCGAGGACGTCGACCCTGCTTCAGAGGTAAATGGAGTTACTACCATCTTTATTCAGTTCTTCCTGAACTTTGATTTTAGTCATTTTCCTTTCCTCTTGTAGGCGTCAGAAGAAGAGGAATCTCGAGAACCGGCCACTGTTTCTGGAGTTAATCCGGCCCTGAATACTTTGATCGGTGACATGTGTGTCGAGATTATTTCTGCCGGGGCTCTCTCGGCGGCGGCTGAGGGATCTCACGTTGCTGAGGTCTTGACCCAAGACGATGGGGGCTCTGATAAACCTGTCCCCGAAACTGCTGAATCACAGCAGGGTGACGCTGATCCAGTCGTATCCCCTTCCGGGACGGCTGGGACAGAAGAGCCAGCTGAATTCGGCTTGGAGGTTGCGGGTGAGGGTACTATGGCGGCTGTGAGCGAACCTCAGCCCCCACAACCCTTCCCTTGTAAGATAAGCCAAATCTTGACTAGTGAAGAGGCCCATTTGCTCTATCATCACATCCTTCGGGTTATGCTGATTGATGGTTGCTATGGACATACAGGTCCTGCCTCTCCACTGCCAATGACGGATATTATCAAGGAAGGCTCTACCAGCGTGGATCTGGCGGGAGGGAATGTCCCCATCCTTTTCTGACTTATATTGAGGGGGCTCCCGCTGGATCAAGTTCGGGAGATCGGATGGCGGCGTAGCCGGGGCAAGGAGCAATGGCCGAGGCATCCTCCTCTGCTCATGTGGCTTCGGGGGTCGACCTCTCCGCCTTGCCGAGTATTCAGGTTCTTCGGGCTGCGTAGGAGGAGTTAGCTGCTATCCAAGCGTCTTTTCGCTCAGAATTTGCTTCCCTGGTGGCAGGGGTGGCAAGTTCTAGCGCGTCTCCTTCGACACTGCCAGCTACACTCCCTCTGACGTCGTCCTCTACGGAAGTTCTGGATGAGGCGTCACAGGATGTAGTTGACAGTTTCTACCGCCACTTGAAGAGAGGGGTCAAAGCTGCTGTAGAGCGGGGGACCCCCTTTGCCTGGGCCCGACATTGTGCCCGAGGCCAGATTGACATTCTTAAAACTCTTCCGGGTGGGGCAGGAATAGATGCGCTTCTGGAGACCAAATTATTAGAGGCTGATCAGCTCGTGGCCTAGTTTCAAGTGTTGAGGCAAGCTGATATGTCTACAGCAATAGATCAGGAGCGGGGCTTCCTTACCACTGTCCTGGAGAAGGTGAGGGCTACACGAGATAAGTCCAAGCTGGTTATAATGAAGGACCTCGGTGACCTATCTCTTCAATATGATCGACTGAGCCACAGGAGTGAGGATTGCATGGCTCGGGAAGCGGCTGTCTCTCGCGAAGTAATTTATACCAAGGAGCAAATTTTTGAACTCCAGAGGAAGCTGGCCTTCTTGGAGTCTGAGCTTGAAGCTTCCCGTACGGACAAAGAGCTGATCGTTCAGGAGGCCGACAAGGTCTCCCGAGGTTCTGCTAATCTGGAGCATGCTTTGAAAAAGCTTGAGGATGGCTGGCGGGCTCATGCGTACCTAGAAGACGCGGAGGGGTTGGCTCAGGAGGCCGAGCGTAGGGCCAAGCAGGGGTTCGAGCGGTCGACTGTCTTGCTGAGAGACCGTCTCATGGAGTTATGTATCGTCGAACCATAGTCAGTTTTTTTCCTTTTTTCATTTTCGTTCTTTTCCTTTCTTGAGAGGGACGTGGTCCCTAGAACATGTAGTACTTTTGCCTTTCAAATAAAAGAGTATGCTTTATTCTACCCTTTATTTGTACTGTTTATTGTGTTTGTGGTGTTGTGGTATTTGCCCCATTGGAGGACTGTTTGTGGACTTGTTACCCTGGGTATACCTTGGTTCAGATAACAAGTTGATGGGGATACTTGGAACAATTCCACAGTAAGGTGGCTATGGACGTTCCTGGTATCGGAAGAAAGAATGCCATGGAGCAGCTGGACCCCCGGGGCATAATAAGAAGTGAGGAACATGTACTAGGAAACTTAGTACAACATTTGTGGTCAACAACGAACATTTGTGGTCAGCAGAGGACATTTGTGGGCCTATTATCCTTGGCGTACCCTGGGTTTTTTTTTTGGTACGGATAATAAGTCGAGAGAGAACCAACATACTTACTCAAAGGTAATGAGGACGTGGTAAATATGACGGTGTCTTCGATAGAGCCTTCCTACTCAGAGGTAATGAGGATATGGCAGGAGTGGGCTCCATGAAGGGGTACATAGAACAACTCAGAGGTAATGAGGACGTGGAAGTTCTACGTGAAGGGACGGTTTGTTTTTTATGGAAGTGAGAACAACTCAGAGGTAATATCGACGTGGTTGTTTCGAAAAATTTGTGGACCTGTTACCCTTTTTGTGCACTGAAAATGCGGGTATTGGATCATAAGGAGGGAGATCTTTTAGGAAGAAAGTTCAGAGGTATAATCATACATGACTTCACACCTAAAAGATGTGATATAAATTCATCTGTAGTGACCAGGGTGTAAGTTCAGCGGTACCTACGGGTACATAACTCGACAATCTGGGAGATTTGGAGTTAGAATGTGAGTTCAGCGGTACCAGAGAGTACTTGACTCAATCAATCTGGGAATTTTGGAGGATGTCGTAATACGAGTTTAGCGGTACCGGAGGGTACATAACTCAATCATCAGAGATTTTTGGAGGATGTCATTTCAGACATAATACTTCTTCAGGAACTTGCCGTTGATGGGCAACATGAGCAAGTCTCCGTTTTGTTTTGCGAGACGATAAGCACCATTGGAGAATACAGCCTCGATGATGAACGGGCCTTCCCACTTTGGCTGGAACTTGTCGGCGGCTTTGTGTGTCATAACCATCGGTCTCCGAACTGCCAGAACGAGATCGCCCATTTGGAATGTTCTGATTTTAACCTTCTTGTTGAAGGCTCCGGAGATACGTGCTTGGTACAGCTCGATTCTTTGTTGAGCTAACAGGCGCTTCTCATCGAAGGCCTCCAACTCTTGTAGTCTGTGGTGGTGATTATCATCTGTTGTGAGTCGGTAGGTGAGAGCAATACGGAGCGAGGGGATTTGAGTCTCCAATGGGAGAACTGTCTCACTCCCGTATACCAATGAGAACGGTGTGTTCCCAGTGGCCGTCCGAACTGTAGTATTGTACGCCCGTAAGCATTTGTCGAGCTTTTTATTCCAGTCGTATTTGTTTGATGACACGAACTTCTTGAGAAGCTTGATGATTGTTTTGTTGAATGCTTCTGCCAACCCATTAGCTGCCGGGTTGTATGGCGTTGAAACAATATTCTGGATTCAGTGTTTGTCGCAAAACCGATAGAAGGCGTGGCTTGCGAACTGCGGACCATTGTCGTGGATGATCCTTCGGGGCAGTCCAAAGCGGTAGATCACGTGATGCTTGAGGAAGCTGATCACTTTTGATGTCTTCACTTCTGACAGCGGAATAGCCTCCGCCCACTTGGAAAAGTAATCTGTGATTGCGAGTATGAAGCGATGTCCTCGGGACGAAGGTGGAGTGATTGGACCGATGATGTCCGTTCCTCATGCTTTGAAGGGCCAGGATACCATTGTCGGATGTAAGAACTCGGATGGTTGATGGATGAAATCTGCATTGACTAGACAGGCTTTGTACTTTCTTGCATAGTCTATCGCGTCCGCAACCATCGTGTGCCAGTAATAGCTCATTCGGCGAAGGCGATCTTGTAATTTTGGGCCAGGCTGATGGGCCTCGCAGACACTGTCATGAGCTTCGCATACAGCTTCTTTGGCTTCTGTATTTGACAGACACCGAAGCAGTAATCCATCATATGATCGTCGATACACCATTTTCGTCTCCGTACCGTAAAAGAATCTGAGGGAACGCCTTCTGACGGAAGTGGCTTCCTTCGAATTTTTTGGCAGGATGTCGTAGACTACAAAGTCAATGAATGGTTGTCTCCAGTCTGGTGCTTCGTCGACTGCCAGAGCGGAGTAACTCTCAACATATTAAACATTGTCCTTGGAACAGACCAATTCACGGCCTATTATGTCGACCAAGTGGTGAGCATAATTTGGAACTGCTAAGGAAGCGGCAAGGCCTTCTAGGGCATCGGCTTCAATGTTCTGGAGCCTGGGAACGTGTTCTATGAAGAACCCTTCCAAGGACGAGATCATGTCAATCGCTATTTGGTGATAGGGGATCATGTCCTCATGATGAACTTCGTATGAGCCCCGGATCTGGTTAACGATTAGCTACGAATCGCCGTATGCTTCAAGATACTCTACCCCCAGCTCTTTTGCAAGTCGGAGGACAATGACCAAAGCGTTGTACTCGGCCACATTGTTTGAGTAGGGCTCCGTGAGGGAATAAGCCGATTGATCACTAGCCCGGAGGGGGAAATCAGTACTATTCCGACTCCAGCGATGATATTCCCCTTTAGCCCAGTTCTAGAAGCGCCGTCGAAGAACATTCGCCATACGGCATCATGAGAGGCCATACTTGAATTGGCGACTTCATCTGGAATCTCTTCGTCTATTTTGGTTGACTCCGAACATGGATGAGCTGCTAAAAAGTCTGCCAGAGCTTGACCTTTAACAGCCTTCTGTGGGACGAAGATCATGTGGTAGGGAGACAATAATATTGCCCAGGTAGCGAGACGAGAGCTGAGTGCACCTGGTTTAGTCGTAAGGACCCTGAGGGTGTTAATTCTTGATATGACATAAATGGTTTGTCCCGTGACGTAGTGTCGCGTCTTCTGAATGGCAAAAACCAGAGCAAGGCACTCCTTCTCCACAGCAGTATATCGATGCTCAGGCCCCATCATCATTCGGCTGAGGTAATATATAGCTTGCTCGTGGCCTGCCTTATTGTTTTGCGCTAGTAAAGCACCGAGAGAATGCTCCATTGCTCGTACATAGAGCAGGAATGGTTTTCCATCAACCGGGGCCACCAGAACTGGAGGGTTCGACAGATATTTTTTGATGTTGTCGAAGGCGTGCTGACATTCTTCATCCCATACGAACGAAACACCCTTCTTCATGAGGTGGGTGAATGGATGACATCGTCCGAAGAGGTTAGAGATGAACCTCCTGATGTAAGCTAGCCTCCCTTGAAGGCCTCTGAGTTCACGAAGATTTCTCGGGGGACCCATCTCCATGATTGCCTTCGTCTTCTTAGGGTCTATGTGGATACCTTAGGAAGTGATGATGAAACCCAAGAACTTCCCGCAGGATACCCCCAAGAAGGATTTTGTGGGATTCATCTTCAAATTGTGTGCTCGAATCAGGTCGAATATTGTCCTCAGATCATGTAGATGATCCTCCTTAGAGCGGCTCTTGACGGCGATGTCGTCGACGTAGCATTCAACTATCTTGTGCAGGTGGTCTCTAAAGATAACGCTCATGGCACTTTGATAGGTGGCGCCTGCATTTTTTAAACCGAAAGGCATGACTGTGTAGAAGTATGTGCCAATTGGTGTTCTGAATGATGTATGCTTTTCGTCATCAGGGAATATCTTAATTTGGTTGTACCCCGAAAAACCATCCATAAATGACATACGCTCCAAGCCGCAGGTGTTGTCAATCATGATGTCTGTGATAGGGAGGGAGAACTCATCCTTAGGACACGCCTCATTCAGATTGCGAAAGTCGATACAGATTCGAATCTTTCCATTCTTCTTGAGGACTGGTACTATATTGGCGACCTAGTCTGGATGCTATTCCTCGCGGATGAAGTCGCTGGTTATCAGTTTGTTGACCTCAGCTTTAATAGCATTCATGATGTTAGGACAAAACCGTCGTTGCTGTTGCTTGACCGGTTTTGTGTCTGGACGGATATTGAGTGTGTGAAGTGCAACCTCGGGGTTCAGTCCCGGCATGTCTTCGTAGCTCCAGGTGAACACGTCGATGTATTCTCTGACGAGTTGTAGCAATGATTACCGCTCTTTATCTGTCAGACTTTTGCCTATGAAGATGGGCTTTGGAGAAGACTCATCACCGAGATCGACTTGCACAACCTCATCTTCGGTGGAAGGCTCTCTTCGTTTGAACCGCTTCTCTCATTGCGCATCTAGCTGTTGTGCCCACGGCTCTAACTCAAGAAGTTCAGACATGTCTTCATCTTCTTCGTAGGCGTCGGCGAATTCCATGTTGACGGTCAAGACTTGTCTGAATACGTCTCCGATGCTGACATCCTTATCAGAAGTTGGTGATCCAGTTGAGTGTGAATGCCAGTCGTATTCCTCATCCGAGCTTTCAGGGGTTGTTGCAGGTGTAACATAACCTCGCCCACATCTGGTTTTGCTGTAATAATCTCATGGTTTCCCAGTCGGGCCCGACAATTGTAAGGGTAACCGCCGTCCAGTACCGTAGTTCAATCCTGGCATAGTTTCCAGATCATACCCCTATTTTTGTATGAGGTACTTGGATCGAGAACTATACAGATAAATGGGTAGTCTCCCGGTGTCGGATTCGAGATCGACTTCTTCTATCTTGAAGGGCTGTGGATCATTCTTCCGGTCAAAGATGATTGGATGATCCTCTCCCTCGATTATGCGGTAAGCGTCCTCCACTGGAGTAAGTTGGTTGGCGGTGTAGATATTTGTCACTTGTGTGTGTAGGTGGTGCCTATACCGTGTTCCATAGCATACATTGTACAAAGCTTATTAAGCTCGAGGTAGTTCAAAGATAGCCCTTTATTGATGAAATATGGTATCTTTTCCAGCAGGATTACATCATCTGTGGATGGAACATCAGTGTGAGCAGCCAGGTACCTGGCCAGCTCTAACTCTTCTTCAGCCACCCCCTGTGTAAATGACGACTGGGAGGATGACTTGGGCAGCCTAATCACCAGGGGCTCCCCTGGTGGAGCAGAATGTAGAGTTGTCGGCGCACTGGCGACCCGCAATTTAGTGCTTGGTGCTATGCGGGGAGTTGTTGGATGGCTAGATGTCCCCGGCTTAGCGCTTGGCTGCCGATTCATTCTGGAAAGACGAATCGTCATTGGCTTGACAGAGGGATTGAGCTCCTCTACTTGCTGCTGGCCAGCTCTAGGCAGCCTGATTGTCAGTGGCTCTGTCGTGGGTCTTGGCGCTTGGCCAGACCTTGGCAGTCGGATTATCTTCTGCTCCTCCTGTACCGGGAGGCTGATTGCATCCTTATGCAGAGTGGCTGTAAGGGGTACAGTTCTGCTAGGTTTACGGGCTTGGAGGTGAATCGTCAGAGGTTCTTCCGATTCAGTTGTCACCTCAGTTTGAGCGTGAGTATCTCCTTCGACAAGGTGCCTTTTCGACTTCTCGTACAGGCATGAATCTGAGCAGTAGGATTTGATCCCTTTGAAGGGATCGATGTCAGCAAATTCTGTCCTCACGAAGTCGTGTGGAAGGCACGATCATGTAATCGTGTATCCAAGGACGCCCTAGGAGAATGTTGTAGGAAGTGTCCGCGTCTATGACATAACAGGTCACTTCTGACTGAAGGTTGCCGATTTGGCACTTCAAGCGAATCTTCCCAATCGGGTAGCTCCTGCCCGAATTGAAACCGCTAAGGGCGGTGCTTGTCGGCATCAAGCGATGCATTGGGATGCGCAGATGGTGTAGCAGGCTCTTCGGGATGATACTTATGGAAGAGCCGGGGTTAATATGCATCCGATCCACCTTGATATCGCCAATGTACCCAGTATAATACAAAGGGTGATTGTGCAGGTTGGTCTTGATAAGCATATCCTACGGAGTGAAGACAATGTTCGGCATTGACCCTGTGCAAGCGCTGTCTTAAAGATCTGCAGGCGAGCTCTTCCTTGTGAGATTGGACTGAGCAAGATATGTGTCGGCATTCTGGAGTGCTTCGCTCAGTGCGACGCGAACATCTTTAGAGAGTCTCAGGAGCTCGTATAGCGACAATTTCGTCGGTGTGTTGGCCAGTTGCGCCAAGATATCGAAGTTGTAGGGCTTCTCCAGCCCATGAGGCATCTCCTTTTGGAGTGGTTTATCGAAGCGAGTCTCCTTTGGCCTAGGCTTGTCGGTCGTCGAAGGCTAGGAAGGTCCTGGAGCATCAGCACTAGCCGGCTGATGATCTTCAGCCGAGTACCCGATGGAGGTTGAGTTTGTACGCCGGATCAGGTAACAACAGCCGTAGCTTCTTCAACCTCTACCGAGATTGTGCGGCATGATTTGACTCTTCCACTCTTCTTCTTGCTGGTGGAGGAAGATGCGGACTGGGTCACTTCAGGTACCAGGTCTGGATGGACCCACATGACCTCTCCTCGTGATGTGGTAAGGGGCACTAGACCAGCAGCCTGGTCTCAGAGAGGTAGAAGGTTAGCAATCTCCATATTTGCTCTGGGGACGGGCACTACTCCATCTTGAGTTTTTGTCAGAGAGAAGCTGCCAAATTGTACTGACACCATGTTGGCTGCCACGGTCACCTCTTCGAAATCAATGGCCAGGGCCTTGGAATCGATGAGATGTTGGATGTATCGCTTCAGCTGGTAGCAGTCTTGTGTAGCATGGTAGACATAGCGATGGTAGTGGCAGTACTTGGGGCTCTCCATATCTGCAGGACGAGGTTTACGCCTTGGAGGAGGGAGCTGAATTCGTCCTCCTTGTATAAGCATACCCAAGATGGGCTTGACATGGCCGTCCTCGAAGGAGTAGGTCATCTGAGGCCACTGCTTTTCTACTAGCTTTGATTTGGGCTTTGGGGCTGTGTCGGCCACCATAGCCTACTTGCCCTTGTTGTTTCGGTTGCTGGAGGAATTACCACCGTTGTTGTTGTTGACGTTAAGGCGTTTGCCCTTATCCTTCCCTTCTGAGATGTGCAATCCCAGTTGGCGAGCTTTTTTCACCTTATCTTCTGCGCTAGTGGCACTGACGATGAACGTCTTCCAATCCTTGAATTGACTTTCGCCCATCTAGAGGCTGATTGTGGGAAGCAGCCTCTTTTGGCAAATTTTAATCAAGGAGGAATCGGGGTTACCGGAAGGCAGCTTCATCGCGGTTTGGCGAAACCGCTCGATATAGTTTCTTGTCAGCTCCTTTCCTCCCTGAACAATGTCCATGAGGGTGGACATCGTCACGTCTTGTACTACTTCGTAGAACCTCTCCAGGAACATTCGTTTGAAGCCGGCGAAGGAATGGGTGCAATTGTCCGGCAAGTTGCGGTACCAGTCGAAGGCGACCCCTTCCAATGCTCCAATGAACAACCGTGTAAGGATGGCATCATCATGAGGCAGATGGTCGGTTGTGACTTCGAAGTAGATGATTTACCTGCTTGCAGATGTCTTCCCATCATATGGATTGATGTGGAATGGTTTATATTTTGGTGGGAAGGAAACATCTCTCTATGCAGCAGGATACGGTTATCGCATCCTGAGGTCCTGGCAGGTTTCTCGGGCGTAGAACATGGTTCGGAGCTCCTGGACCTCTCTTCTTGCCTCCCTGGCCTCGTCCGCAGCGCTGGGAGCCGATATTTTAGGAGGATTATCACCCGGATTTGGTGCAACTGAGTTTGTGTCCGCATTGACGGCGGAACCCAAGCTTGTTTGGCCAGGCATCCTTCCTTGTAGAGTAGGAAGGGCCGCTTTGATCTCGTCTACGGACTTGACCAAGGCATGCAGTATGGCCTCCAGAGTGTCAATGCTTTAGCGATCACTGGGACCATCTTGGTTGCTGTCCGTCATGAACACCGTTCTTACATGAGGAGAGATAGAAGGAACGGTGGAGGACGTGCCCTCTGAGTCATACCCTTGTATAGAGAAGTCGTCAGGATATGTGGGAATGTTCTCCTCTGGTTCGGACTCAGAAGGAATGGTACCTCCAGCTTCAGAGCTTGTCTCGTCTTGAAAGTTGTAGACGTCCTCGGGGACGTCGAAATTTGCTGCATCTGTTGGGGGAACCGTTTCCCCCATATTATCTTCTTGGAACACCGGATTGTCGTGGACGTTCGGAGGAGTGCTACCCTCGGCTCCAGTGCCTCCCAGAGGTGTGGACGACGAATCTCCAAGTGTAGCAAATTTTGTCTTTGAGAGGGTGCCTTGGAAGACTCCTCCCGTAACGGTCGTGGACAACCACTTAGAAGAGACTTTCTTGGTTGAGATTTTCGGACTGGAGACGTTTATTTTCTTCCCCCTTCCGTTGCATCGGATCTTCTGAGCAGAATTGCAGGAGGCGACGAGAAGCGCCTCGTCTTCTGAGCTTGGGTGTTGCAGCCGTTGGAAGACGGACCGCTGATTTTATTGTGCTGCCGCCTTGTTGCAACAGCAGTTGACAATGACTTGGGTGCCTTGATGTCCCTGACAGGACTCTCTGCACACTGAATCTTCGTCTCTTTCCTTGCGTTTGTGAAGTATCATATTGCGCAAGTCACTCATTTTGTGAGTCCGGGAGTCCCAAGTACCCGAGTGAGTTGTCACCATCTTTGCTCCCCGATTGGGAGACTTTTGGGAACCACTCTGTCTATTTGCCGCCTGGGGCTGGAGACGGTTGGTTCTATACAACTTTCCATCAGGGGCCTGCATAATAGTCAGTGGGACGGCCAGATAGTCAGAAGTTGGGACAGCTGTCTAAGCTTGACGAGCCCGTACTGCCCGAGACTTCTTCCTTCTAGCACCTGAGAGTGCGTAGTAGGAAGAGTCCACAGAGACTGGCACATGAGAGTATCTGGGGTCAGGACCGCTTGAGAGGCGGTCGAAGACTGACCGTGAGCCGCATGGAGCAGATGGTATGCGGCTGGGTTTGGTAGCCGTGCAGGCTGTCTGCATGCGGCTGGTATGTGTGGCCGCATGACCCTTCTGTATGCGGCTAGGAGCGGTAGCCGCATGATCCTTCGGGATGCGGCTGGAAGTCATGGCCGTGTAGGCTGTCTGCATGCGGTTGAGTTCTGCGGCCGCATGAGTCTCCTCCATGCGGCTGGCGGTTGCGGCCGCATGAGACTTCTTCATGCGGTTGGCGCCCTTATGCGGCTTGGACCGCATAGAGTTCCTCTTTGCCCCTGCAAGTCCAGCATCAAAATGTTTTCTTCTGCCGAAATTGGGGACAGAAGAGTCCTCTATGGTCTGAAGTGAGGCTGCAAGCGAGACTTCTCCGCTGTCTCGGGCAACAGAGAGTCTTTCTTCAAGAGCGTGGGGAGGAGCGAATGATTTAGCTCTCCACTCCTTGCGGGCCTTCTTCGTGCGGGCTCGTCGCTGGACCAGGCCAGCGCTTCCGTCGGAGAGAATTTCTTCAAACGCCTGCTGGTCGAACCGGGCGACTATCATTTGTTGAGCGGAGCCAATTTTGGCTGCGTCTGATTACGTCACCAATTCCTCAGCCGTGTAGAAGTTAGTCCCCAGCAGAGTCGCCATCGTATTTGCCATTGATTATAAAAGAACAGAACAGTTATATCGGAGGACTGGACTTTTACTTCACAACACAAACTCGCTCGTACAAAGAAAGCCTAGGGACGAAAACCTAGGTACAGCAATCTAAGTACAATTGTTTAGTTTTTTGGGAGATGACGTTAGAGGCTCAGGAAAGCGACGGCCGCTTTGCCTTACTCCTTGGACGATCGGACGTAGCCTTGGCTTTGGTGAAAAAATGCTCTCGGGCTGTGCGGGAAGACTCTTCTGTGCGCCGTTGCTCTCTCTGTGTATCCAGCCGGGGGATCTCTTCTGCAAGGGAATGGCACCTTGCTATTATTTTTTTTGGATCCTTTGCAAGGGAATGGCACCTTGCTATTTATAGGAGTGGGGTATGATCATTATGGTTTGCAATGATTACCCCTTAAAAAGTCGGCGGCCAATAATCTGGACCATTAATCTTGATTGCATCACGTCTGGGTAATTAATTTTTTATTGTACCGAATCCGTCTGGGCAATTAATGATAATTGCCACGAATCTTCATAATTTGTCATGCCAAGCTCGGATCGCCCGCCACGTGTTCAAATTACAATTAATCTAATTTGATCTGGGTAATTATGATGATTGCACTGAATCTGGGTTGTTATGATTTGTTAGAAGCCATAACTCCGAGGGGATAAGACCGCCACGTGGCTCAACTGTCGTGAGGACCGCCACGTGTCTCAACTGTCACGAGTGGGACGTCCTGGCAAAGCCGTATGTGTTCGGTCTCTAAGTAAACCACATACGGGTGGCTCCCACAATCCTAGCCGCATGAAGGTAGCACCCACATGAAGACGACAGCCGCATGTAGGTGGCAGCCGCATGAAGGTGGCAGCCGCATGAGGGTAGTAGCCGTATGAGGGTAGTAGCCGTATGAGGGTGGCAGCCGTATGAAGGCGGCAGCCGCATGTAGGTGGCAGTCGCATGAAGGTGGCAGCCGCATGAAGGCGGCAGCCGCATGTAGGTGGCAGCCGCATGAAGGTAGTAGCCGCATGAGGATGGCGACCGCATGAAGGAAGCTGCTGCATGAAGGAGGCTGCCATATGAAGAAGGCAGCCGCACGAAGAGGGCAGCCGCATGGAGATGGCAGCCACATAGGATGGCAGCCGTATAGGTAGCTTTGGGACTTGGCGGATCATGCCAGCTATATAAAAAATTTTCTCCTTTTCCCTAGGAGCATGCCATCATTTCAACTTTATGTCAGAGCTGTCATTCATTGTGTCAGAGCTGTCATTCATTGTGTCAGGGCTGTCATTCATTGTGTCAAGGCTGTCATTCATTGCAATTAATTGGGCGACGACTTTATGGCCAGTTGTGGAAGCGGACATCGTATGGCCACGTGACTTTGCCTGAGCCGTATGGAGCTGTTGGGGAGTTCTGAGCCGCATGAGGCTCCTTTTGTTTTGAGCCGCATGAGGCTCTTTCTGTTCTGAACCGCATGAGGCTCCTTCTGTTTTGAGCCACATGAGGCTCCTTCTGTTTTGAGCCGCATGGGCTTTTCTTGTCATTTTCCATGCTTCTACAGTAGTCGCATCTTCCAGGCATAGAGGAGAAATCCAGAGGTAATATGGACGCGAAGTGCTTCATCTACTTGAGAGAATATATAGGAGGGAGAGCGAGAGATCCCCTTACCAGAACTCATGGGCACCCTTTTCAAGGGATGTAGGTGCCTATGCTGGTTCCGTCTTCAGACTTAATACTTCTTTAGGAACTTGCCGTTGATGGCCTTATTAGCAAGTCCCCATTAGGCTTAGCTAGCCGATAAGCACCGATGGAGTATATCGTTTCTATGACGAATGGTCCTTTCCACTTGGGCTCGAACTTCCCAGTCGTCTTGTGGGTCATCACCATCGATCTCCGTACGGCCAAGACGAGGTTGCCCACCTGGTAGGATTTTTTGCAGACCTTTCTATTGAAGGCCCCAGAGGTGCGAGCTTGGTAAAGCTCAATCCTTTGTTGTGGGAGCAAGAGCCTTTCATCTAGCGCTTCTAACTCTTGTAACTGCCTGTGCTGATTGTCTTCGACGGTTAACTGATTAGTGATCATGTTAGCAGATAACATCTTCTTAAAGACTTGACCCGTGCTAGTATCGGAGTCCCAAGTTGAGGAGTCAGAAGAGTGTGAGTGCCTTATGACTTCTTCTTCTGAATCTTCTGAGGTAGTTGTAGGTGTAACATACCCCAGCCCTCGACGAGTATGTTGGTAGTAGTTTTTAGCTTTTTTCTTTGGAGCGCAAATCCGTAAGGAAAGACGCCGGCCTTTGCCAAAATTGAGCCCCTTGTTGCTATTCAGATCGTAGCCCATCTTCTGGATAAGGTTTTTAGCCTGCGTCGTGTAGCGTTAGAAGTGTATTTTGTCGTTGTAGAGGTCTGGGTCTTCAGGAGTTATTCGCTGCGGATGCTCCAATCGACCGAGTATGATGGGTTCCTCTTCTTTTTTTCTGGCTGGAACTACGAAGTAGGCACCCAGGGCAGGGACAACTCGGCTCACATGGTTGGCAGTTGTCACTTGTATCTGTAGTTTACACAGAGAACTGTTCGGGAAATATTTTGTGTTCCAGCATGCGCCAGTGTAGTTTGTTGACAACTTTCTGTTGATGAAGTGGGATATCTTGTCTTAAGGGATTACGTTGTCGAATGAGTGGGCCTCTATGTTGGCACAAACGTAATCTTCAAGCTCTTCGTCAATGAGGGCTAGAGCTGCCACCAGAGGAGAATGAGGACGCCTTCCTCTCAGTCGAACCTTTAAAGGTTCTTCGGCCACTGCTATGCTTTCTGAAGCTGTCTCTGCCTCATCGTCAGAATCATTGTTATCGTCATCCCAGGGGACTGACTTATACAGATTATTATTTGTACAGTAGGCTTCAAGTCCTCGGAACGGGTCGATATCAGCGAACTACGTTTTGATAGTCCCATCGCTGGCCACATATTTCATACACTGATGTAGGGTGGAAGGGACAATTATGTACTCATGGATCCATGGTCGCCCCAGCAGCATGTTGTAATTTATATATGCATCAATGACATGGCAAGTTACTTCAGTGTAAAGGTCGCCGATCTAACATTTCAGGCAAAATTTTCCCAAGGGCTCGCTCTTTTCCGCGTTGAAGCAAATGATTATTGTGTTCGAGGTTGTCAACCGATGCATCGGAACCCCTAAAGTTTGAAGCAGGCTTCTTGGAATAATGCTCAAAGAGGAACCTGGGTTGATGTGGATGCAATCGACCTTAATGGCACCGACATACCCGTATAGTACAGGGGGCAGTTGTGCCGGTTATTCTTCAGCAGCATGTCTTGCTGGGTGAAAGTGATACTGGGAATCACTTCGACCATACTATGGCAATGTTGGCAAGTTGAGGGATCCACTTTCGGTGGCCGAAATTGGGTGAAGAAGGACTCGACGTTCTGTAAAGCTTCAATGAGCGCATCTCGGGTCTCTTTAGAGAGTCGGATGAGCTTGAAAAGTGATAATCTAGTCGATGTATTAGCCAGTTGTGCTAGAATATCGAAGTTGTAGGGCGTGATAGGCCCGATTGTCGGATCTTTCTGAGAGGTTTGTCGAAACGAACCTCTTTCTGTTTCTGCTTGTCCATAGTAGGGGCCCGGGATGGACCCACCTGTGGGGCCTCAGAGATTTGAGGTGGACCTACTCCTGATATATCTAGGACAGAGGGAGTATTTGGTGGAGACTCCTACTGGTCTGGAGCCTGGCTCTCCTCGTGCCTCAGTACCGAACGGGTGATCACCAAAGCATCGTCGGTCGACGTCGAGACCATGCGACATGCCTTTCTTTTCTTCCCTTTGGCAGAAAGGGTCGTAGATGTCATCATGTCAGGAACCAAATCAGAAAGTATCCACATGACTTCGCCTTAAGGCATGGAGAACGGGACGAGCCCTTGAGCGCTGCCCCGTGCAGGCGAAAGGTTGACTGCCTCCATCGTCACCTTTGGAATAGGGATGACACCATCTTGTACCTCTGTGGCTGGAAAACTCCAGAACTGGAGAGTAACCATGTTGGCCGTGACGGTTTTCTCCTCATAATCCAACGATATGACGTTGGCATTAATGAGGTGCTGAATTTGCCCCTTCAACACATAGCAGTCCTATGTTGAGTGATGGACGTACTGGTGATAATGGCAGTACTTGGGATGGTCCACCTTTTCTACTTCATCAGGACGCCAGGGTACCGGGATGGATAGTTTGCCACTCTTCGTAAGCATCTCGAAGAGCTCCAACGTATCCTCATCATTGAAGGAGTAAGTCTCCTTTGGCCTCTGTGCTTTCGCGGAGTAACTCTTACATGATCATGTCTTACCGGTCGAAGAAGGCCATATCGCTGGTGAGGGAGAAGAGCACTACCCTGCTGATGATGAGGGACACCAAAGGCCAGAAGATGGTGATCAGAATCTCATTGACCTACAAGGTAATGAGAATGAAAATGATAACCCTGATGATAACCAAGAAGCTGGTGAAAATCAGGTTTTAACTATTGAAGATATCGGTATTGATGAGAATTCCAAAACTAATGCTGAGGGGAATCAAACCCCGACAGAACAAATTTTTGAAACAAAGGGAACGGAAATGGTAGCCCCAATAAGCCAAGCAGAATTAGGGGCTGGAAGCAGCCGTGTCTGAGACTACTATGACGAGGCTTCGTACAAATTTAGATCTGCCTCATGAGACCCCATACGTGCCACCATTCCTAGGTAACTCACTTACTTCTGTTCATTATTACTTTTTATTTAATACAATATAATGATTGTATTCTGGGATTGCAGAATTTGCTACAAGAACTATTATTGCAGCTCCCTTGACTTCTACTGCATTCAGCCTCAGTTCAATGATGGCTTCTTTAGATAGAGGAATTATGGAAGGGAGTTCATCACATATGACTACAACAAAATCTCCTAGAGTGCTAGCTGTGATCCCTACAGGAGAAGGGATTTCTGTTGAAGCGGCAACACTTGGTCTCTCAGCAATGACTCATGGCCTTGTCGAAACATATACCCAGGCTTTCTTCACTTCTTTGAATATTCTGGTACAGATGGCTATGGAAAAAACCCAATCTTATGATTCATTGAAAAGCACAGCCTCCTTTGTGATCGGAGCCATACGCAAAATTGGTGACTTGGAGAGGGTTTACTTCCTGGAACGCATTCTAAACGAAATTGAAGAACCCATCAAGTATTACCAAAATCTGATCAAGGGCAACATCTATAGTCAAATAGAGACAGAATGTAAAGTTTTAGCTCACGAATTTGAGGTGCAACAACTTGTTATGAATAATACTATGGTGGCCTTCACGACATGCTCTGTAGAGATGGAGAATAGCATCACTGAAGTCACCTCTTCTGTGGACCGTCATAAGGCTGGAGCAAAAGAAAAGAAGAAAGAAGCAGTCGAGAGCCAAACTTGTCTTCAGGAGTTAGAAGCCGAAATGACTAAACTTTGTGAATTTATCAAGACGGCCAAGAAGCAGGAAGAAAAAGAACGTAAATTATATCAAGTCGCATCTAGCCAACTTGATGATCTGATAAGGAAGCATAATGATTTTCTCAATGTCAAGCGTGCAAAAATAGAACTTCAAGTGGAATCCCTACAGCCTTTACAGCCAGACATCAGAAGAGAATCGGCCAAGAAGAGGGTACTTAATTCTCGGGAAGTGCATGCCGAGGCTTTAAATAAGATAATAATCGACCTTAGCACTCTGCCTTAGAAACAAAGTCATCTTGATGTAATAACTTTTGTTTCTTTGAACACTTCGATAAGATGTAACAACTTTTTGTGTTCTGCTATGAAAGATATTGATATTTTGTGGCTCTATTACTTATTACACATCTGTTATAGACGCAAGTAATAGATAAGAGTAGGAAGTATATTTAGAGGTGCCGGACATGACATATCTTCTGGAAAATAACAATACTCGTTATATCTGTTCAGAGGTAATGTGGACGTGACAAAATTTTAAAATATTGTTATTCAAGGATGGCATTATAAGAGGTAATGTAGACATGATAAGCCGTTAATATAGATAATAGAATTCAGAGATAATATGGACGTAAATTCATATATCTATTGATTATCATTGAGTCAATTGGGACTAAAAAATAGGTTATCCTTTAAAACAACTGGGTTTCAAAAGACAAGGTTTGTGATGATGATCTGGATAGACTCTACTGAGGATTTTTGAAAGTTTATTATCTGTTATTTTATTCACAGGAGAGCGAATAAAAGATAATAACATGAAGTTCTGGATAGGCATCATAGCAACTCGGCCATCCATCCCGGTCAGTTGATAAGCTCTATTTGAGAAAACTTTGCTTACAACGTAGGGACCATCCCACTTGGCTTCGAATTTGCCTTCGCTCATGTGAGTCATAGTCATAGGACGTCTGACAGTGAGGACCAATTTGCCCTTTTGAAATGCTCGTACTTTGACTTTACGGTTGAAGGCTTTTGAAATGCGGGCTTGACATAGCTCGATATATTGTTGAGCTAGTAGCCACTTCTCATCAAGTGCTTCAAGCTCCTGAAGTCGAAAACGATCATTATTTTCTGTTGTGAGTTCATTGGCAATTGCAATCCTTAATGAGGGGATTTGAAACTCCAATTGTAGGATATCTTCGCTTCCATACACTAAGGAGAAAGGTGTACAACCGGTTGGAGTGCGTACAGTAGTACGATAAGACCATAGACATTCTCCAAGCTTTTTACTCCAATTACATTCATTGGTCAAAATAAATTTCTCGAGAAGCTTGTGTAGAAGCATGAAAAATATGGGGCTCATACAGATTACAAATTGTCGTATAGGTACTTTGGGCCAAACAAGTCCGCATGGAGGAAAGCCGCATGACTGTTCGAAGACATATGCGGCCCGTCGACAAACAGCTGTAGAAGGAAGTTATGCAGCCAAGAGGAGCAGTTCAACTGATAAAGCTGACAAGTCCTGGCAAAACATGACAGTTCTGACACTTCGACAAGAAAGATAAGACGTGAGACGTCGCCCAAAAGCAGGGTTCATACGCCTCCATGCGGCCGGAAGAGTGTCAACTAAGCCGCATGAACCTTATGCGGCTCAGACTTATGCGGCCCCAAAGTTTCCAAACTTCATGCAGTCAGGAGTAATTGTGATCCGAGCCGCATGAGTCTCATGCGACCCCACATGATTGAAGACTGAGAAAACTATACGCAACAGGACACGTGGCAATCTGACCAAGTCCATAACTACCCAGATTTACTGCAACAAAATCCTAACAAATCGACAAATAGCAGCCAAAGAGCGGGTCTTCGCGTGCTAATCAGCCACATGGCCGCAAGCCGTCTATGCGGCTCAAAATATATCCTATTATAAATAGCAGGGTGCCACACCTCTGCAAAAGGCTGGCAAACTTCAAGAGAAAAGCAATTTCTTCACGACCTAGAGACTGCATCAGATAGTCAAGGGAGTAAGGCAGAGTTGATAGCACTTTTTTCAGCCTCCACTGCCACCCCCCAGAATCAAAACTAAACAATTGTACTTAGATTATTTCCTAGGATTTCTTTTTAGGCTTTCCTTTGTACAAGCAAGTTTGCAATCAATTTCAGTGTTCTGTAATACCTGTCTTTGATTTTTTATGGCAAACACGATGGTGACTCTGCTGGGGACATCCTTCTCTTACGATAAGAAGTTGGTGACGCAATCTAACGCGTCCAATCTCGGCTCTACACAGCAGATACTTGTGGTTCGTTTTGACCAACAAGCCTTTGAAGAATTGCTCTCTGAAGGGAGCGCCAGCCCGTCTTAGAAGTGAGCCAACCAAAAGAGGACTTGCAAGGCGTCAGTGCGCAAAATTGTTGCCCCCGACCAAGTTCTCGAAGAAGCTCCTTCTGCAACCCAAGACGGTGACCAGAACTCTCTTGCGGCTTTGTTTCCGACCGCGGAGGACCCCACTGTCCCCAAATCCAGCAGAGAAAAATAATACGATGCTGAGTTTTTGGGGGCACGAGGGAAATCCATGCAGACAAAGAAGGAGCTACATAGAGGAGATCGACGGTCTGTCCATGCGCCAGCCAACTCTGGCCGCAGGCAGCCAACTCTAGCCGCAGTAAGATAATCCATGCGACAGCCAGCTCTAGTCGCAAGAAGATGGTCCATACGACTACCAATCCTGGCTTCAAACAGGATGTCTCATACGGCCTTGTGAGAAGCTCTGTGTTCGACCGCCTCTCATACGGGCTTGATGCCATGCGGCTCACTAAAGATGCGGGATGTATCAATCTGGACTCCTTTTACTATGCTCCTTCGGGTGCTAAGTCAAAAAAGTCTAGGGCAGTGCGGGCCCAACAAGCCCAGTCAACTGTCCAAGTTGCTGACTGTCAGCGGGTCCCGTTGACTGTTACATGGGCTCCTTACGAAAAGTTGTACAAAACCACCCGTATCCAGTCCCCCAGGGCTAACGGACAGGGTGGGTCTTTAAAGTCTCCCTCTAAAGATCCAGAGCAAGTGCTTTTACTAGCCACGGATCAGGGAGCAAACATGATGCCTAAGCACCCGTGCGCTCGGGATTCCGGAGTTCACAAGTTGGGTGCAAAGGTAGAGAAGCTTCCTACCGACTTACGTGACGTGATTATTCACAAACGTAAGACGGCAGCGTCAGCATGCAATGAGTCCCTCTCAGGGCGTCGTTGCACCCAAGTCATCATCAACTACTGCTGCGACAAATCAGCAGCGCCTGAAGATCGACAGTCAGTTTTCCAGCGACTACAGCAGCCAGCACATGTCCAAATTCCAGGGGACGAGGAGTTTCCTTTCGCCTCATGTAATTCAACTCAAAAAGTTCCTCAGGGCAAGGAAGGAAAGAAGACAGGCTCTTCTAGCCCGGCCATCTCGGCCAGTATTGCAAGGAGACCCTCATCTGGGGTGTTCCCATCAACCAAAGGGGGTATCTATTTAGGCACTCGATCCAAAAAAAGCTTCCGGCACCCGGTGGTGCACCGTTGGCCTCCTTGAGAGTAGATGAAGTGGGGGTAGCAGCCCCCTCAATGTATGCGACAACCCGGGGTACCAAGAGCACACACAGGGGGTAGAGATCCCCCAGAACTATGCAACCGAATCGGATTTCCCTGAGGTCCACCACCCTCACCAAAACGATGCGGCTTCCTGCACAGGGGGTATCACCCCTTCCGAGTCTGACGAAGATGATATTCCGACATTTCTTGACGATTTCTCTATACAAGGGTATGGCACCGAGAGTACCTCTGCCATAATTCCTTCTACCTCTACCCACGTCAGGACAGTCTTTATGGCTGACGATGATCATGAAGTACCTTCTGAGCGACAACGGCTAGAAGTAATGGAAGCCATGCTCCTGTCCTTGGTCAAGTCCGTGGACGAGATCAAAGCCGCCTTGCCAACTCAACCAGCAGGGACGCCCGGATAAACAAGCTTGGGACCCGCAGTCAATGCGGACTCCAACACGACCGCCCCTCCTTTGGGTGATGATCCCGTAGCACCATCCGTTTCTTCAGCTGCAGATGAAGCCAAGGAGGCAAGGAGGGAAGTCCAGGAGCTTCGAGCAATGTTCAATGCCCGAGACTCCTCTCGGAATCTCAGAATACTGCAGCAATATCCCGTTGCATGGAGAGATGTACCTTTTCCACCATGGTAAAAGCCGTTCTATATCGATTCATATGATGGAAAGACCTCTGCTAGTCGGTACCTGACTTACTTCGAAGTCACAACCGACCACTTACCGCATAGTGATGCCATCCTCACACGACTATTCATCGGAGCATTGGAGGGGATCGCGTTCGACTGGTACCGCAACCTTCCCGACAACTGCATTCACTCTTTTGACAGCTTCAAACAAATGTTCCTGGAAAGATTTTATGAAGCGGGGCATGACGTAACGATGTCGTCTCTCATGGACGTCGTTCAGGGAGAGAGTGAGCTAACGAGGAACTAAATCGAGCGGTTCTGCCAAACCGTAATAGGATTGCCCTAAGGTAATCCCGAGAGCTCCTTGATTAAAATCTGCCAAAAGAAGTTGCTCCCCGCAATTAGCCTCTGGATGGGCGACGATCAGTTCAGGGATTGGACAACTTTTATCATAAGTGCTACCAACGCAGAGGCAAAATTGAAGAAGGCTCGCCAGTTGGTATTACACATCCCAGATGGAGAATATAAGGGCAAACGTCCTGGGTCCACCTCCAGTAACAACAATAGTGGTGCCACCACTAACTGGGTCAACAAGGGCAAATAGGCCATGGTCACTGATGCGACTCAGAAGCCCGAACAAAAATAGGTGGAAGGTCCGTGGCCCAAGGTCAATTACTCATTTGAAGATGGTCATGTCAAACGTATCTTCGATATGCTCTTGCAAGGGGGTAGGATCCTGCTCCCTCCACCAAGGCACGAGCCCCGAGCAGCTGAGATGGAAGACCCAAAGTATTGTTACTTCTACTGCTATGTCCATCATGCCAGATTGCTTCCAATTGAAGCGGTACATTAAGAGTCTTATCGACCCCAAAGCTCTGTTGATAGACTTTGAAGAGGTTACCGTGGCGACGAACATGGTATCTATTCAGTTCGGCGACTTCCCTCCGACAAGCACTCTAGACGTGGTCATACCTGTCCCTCGGGCAACAATGGAGGTTACTAATCTTCCACCCATCCGGAGCCAAACATCTGGATTGGTACCTCTCACCACATCGCGCGGAGAGATCATGTCGGTACATCCAGACTTGGTGCCCGCAGTTACCCAGGGGATGTCATATCTTACCAACAAGAAGAAGGACAGGAAGTCTAGAGCCTGCCACACAATTTCAGCCGAAGCTGAAGAAGCTGCAGATGTTGTTACCCGGTCTGGAGCACAAGTCCAGCCCGCACGGGATAGTCCAGCCGAAGATCCTCAGCCGGCAACGTTGCCTCCCTCTGATATTCCAAGGCCATCTCAGCCTCCACTGGCGGACAAATCCAAGAAAAAAGAAACCCGCTTCGATAGGCCACTCCACAATGATGTACCTCAGGGACTGGAGAGACCTTACAACTTCGACATATTAGCACAATTAGCTAATACGCCAGCAAAGTTGTCGCTATATGAGCTCCTAAGGCTCTCCAAGGATCTTCGTATCGCATTATTATCTTTTATTCTCCAAGGATCTTCGTGTCGCAAAGTTGTTGCTGATGCCTACTTAGCTCAGGTCAAGCCTCCAGGGGAAGACCCGCCAGCAGATCTACAGGGCAGCAATAGCACAGATGTGTAGAAACATAAAAATATGGAGTTCATGCGGGTTACAAATTGTCGCATAGGTACATTGGACCAAACAGGTCCGCATGAAGGAAAGTCGTATGACTGTTCAAAGACATATGCGGCCCATCGACGAACAGCTGTAGAAAGAAAATATGCGACCAAGGAGGAGCTGTTCGACAGATAAAGCTGACAAGTCCTGGCAAAATATGACAGTTCTGACACTTTCACAAGAAAGATGATAAGTGGGACATCGTCGAAAAGCAGGGTTCATACCTCCATGCGGCCAGAAGAGTGTCATCTAGGCCGCATGACACTTATGCGGCCCAGATTATGTGGCCCCAAAATTTCCAATAGCCGAGAGTAATTATGATTTAGGCCGTATGCTTCAGTCTCATGCGACCCCACATGATCAAAGACTGAGAACACCATATGCAGCGGGATACGTAGCAATCTGACCAATTCCTTAACTACCCAGATTTGCTGTAATAAAATCCCAACAAACCGACAGATGGCAGCTCGAGAGCGGGTCTTTGCGTGCCAATCAGCCACGTAGCCGCAAGCCGTCCATGCGGCTCAAAATCCATCCTATTATAAATAGCAGGGTGCCATACCCCGGCAATGGCTGATAACCTTCAAGAAAAAAACAATATCTTCACGAGCTAGAGCTACGTCAGATAATCCACGGAGTAAGGCAGAGTTGATAGCACTTTCCCGAGCCTCTACTGTCACCCCCAAGAATCAAAACTAAACAATTATACTTAGATTGTTTCCTAGGCTTTCTTTCTAGGCCCCTTTCTTTGTACAAGCGAGTTTGCAATTAATTCTAGTGTTCTATAATACCTGTCATTGATTTTTATGGCAAATATGATGGCGACACTGCTGGGGACGTTCTTCTCTTCTGATGAGAAGTTGGTGACGCAATCTGACGTGTCCAAGCTCGGCTCTACACAGCAGATGCTTGTGGTCTGCTTCGACCAACAAGCCTTCGAAGAACTGCTCTCTGAAGGGAGCGCCAGCCCGTCTCAGAAGCGAGCCAACCCGAAGAGGACTCGCAAGACATCGGTGCACAAAACTGTTGCCCCCGACCAAGTTCTCGATAAAGCTCCTTCTGCAGCCCAAGATGGTGACCAGAACTCTCCTGTGGCTTTATTTCCGACCGCAGAGGACCCCACCGTCCCCAAATCCAGCAGAGAAAAATACTACGATGCTGAGTTTTGGGGGGCACAAGGGAACTCTATACGGACAAAGAGGAGGCCACGGAGGGGAGATGGACAGTCTGCCCATGCAACGGCCAACTCTGGCCGCAGGCAGATAGCTCATACGACAGCCAACTCTCATCGCAGGAAGATGATCCATGTGACAACCAGCTCTAGCTGCAAGAAGATGGGCCATTCGACAACCAATCCTGCCCACAGACAGGACGTTTCATACGGCCCTGTCAGAAGCTCTGTGTTCGACCACCTCTCATGCGGGCCCGACACCATTTGGCCCACCGAGGATACGGAATGTATCAATCTGGACTCTTTTTACTACGCGTCTTTGGGCGCTAAGTTAAAAAAGTCCAGGGCAATACGGACTCAACCTGTCCAATCAACTGTCCAAGTTGCTGACTGTCAGTGGGCCCCGTTAACTGTTACACGGGCTCCTAACGGAAAGTTGTACAGAACCACCCGCGTCCTGTCCCCTTGGGCAAACGGACAGGGTGGGTCTTTAAAGTCTCCCTTGAAAGATCCAGAGCAAGTACTTTTACTAGCTACGGATCAGAGAGCAAACATGATGCCTAAGCACTCGTGCGCTCGGGATCACCGAGTTCACAAGTTAGGTGCACAGGCAGAGCAGCTTCCTACCGACTTATGTGACGTGATTACTCACAAGCGCAAGACGGCAGCGTCAGCATGCAATGAGTCCCTCTCGGGGCGTCATTGCATCCAAGTCATCATCAACTGCTGCTGTAACAAAACAGCAGCGCGTGAAGATCGGCAGTCAGTTTTCCAGCGACTACAGCAGCCAACACTTGTCCGACAGGTACAAATTCCAGGGGACGAAGAGCTTCCTTTCGCCTCCTATAATTCAACTCAAAAAGTTCCTTCTGGCAAGGGAGGAAAGAAGACAGGCTCTTCCAGCCCAGCCATTTCGGCCAGTATTGCAAGGAGACCCTCATCTGGTGGGTTCCCATCCACCACAGGGGGTATCTATTTAGGTACCTGATCCAAGAAGAAGCTTCCGGTACTCGGGGGTGCACCTTCAGCCTTCTTTATAGTAGATGAAGCAGGGGATAGCAGCCCCCTCAATGTATGTGACAACCCGGTGTACCAGGAGCACACACAGGGGGTAAAGATCCTCTAGAACTCAGCAATAGAATCAGATTTCCCTGAGGGCCACCACCCTCGCCAAGACGATGCGACTTCTTGCACAGGGGTAGCACCCCTTCCGAGTCTGACGAAGATGATATTATGACATTTTTCGATAATTTCTCTATACAAGGGTACGGCACCGAGAGTACCTCTGCCATAATCCCTTCAACCTCTACACACGTGAGAATAGTCTTTATGACTGACGACGATCATGAAGCTTCTTTCGACCTACAACGGCTAGAAGTGCTCGAAGCCATGCTCCTATCCTTAGCAGCACCCAGACTGGATAACCAACGTAGTGCCAGTCATCAAGAAGAATAGGAAAATCCAAATCTGTATCGATTTCCACAATCTGAATGCGACATGCCCTAAGGATGAATTCCCTTTTCCGATCACCGACATAATGATCGATAATACGTGTGGCTTCGAACGCATGTCCTTTATGGATGGCTTTTCAGGATACAATCAAATCAAGATGGCTCCGATGATGAGAAGCATACATCATTCTGAATGCCGATCGGCGTATATTGTTATACGGTCATGTCCTTTGGCCTGAAGAACGCTGGTACTACATATCAACGGCCTATGAGTGTCATCTTCAGAGATCATTTGTACAAGAAGGTGGAGTGTTACGTAGATGACATCGTCGTCAAAAGCCGCACCAAAAACGATCATTTACATGATTAGAGAACAGTGTTCGACCTCATGCGGGCACACAACCTGAAGATGAATCACACCAAGTCTTTTCTGGGGGTATCCAGCGGAAAGTTCTTGGGCTTTGTCATTACTTCCCGGGGCATTCAAATAAATCCCGACAAAACAAAAGCAATCCTGGAGATGAATCCACCAAAGAACCTCCGCAAACTTCGTGGCCTTCAGGGAAGACTAGCCTATATCAGGAGGTTTATATCTAACCTCTCAGGGCGATGCCAACCCTTCACTCAACTCTTGAGGAAAGGTGTCTCTTTTGTATGGAACGAGGAATGTCAGCGTGCCTTTGATGATATTAAGGAGTACCTGATGAATCCGCCAGTTCTGCTAGCCTCGGTTGCCAGAAAGCCCTTTCTGCTTTATGTATGGGCGATGGAACACTCCTTCGGTGCTCTACTTGCACAGAATAATGACGCGGGACATGAACAAGCCATTTACTATCTCAGTCGGATGATGGTAGGACCGGAACATAGGTTCACTGCCGTGGAGAAGCAGTGCCTTGCCCTAGTGTTCGCCATTCAGAAAACACGACACTGTGTGACAGGACAGACCATCCATGTTGTTTTACGAGTTAATTCCCTCAGGGTTCTCATGACCAAGTCAGGTGCACTCGGTTCTCGTCTAGCCACCTGGGCGATACTGTTATCCCCATACGACATGGTCTTTATTCCGTACAAGGCTATCAAAGGTCAAGCCCTGGCTGACTTCTTAGCAGCCCATCCAGGCTCAGAAACAGCCAGAATTTATGAAGAAATTCCTGATGAAGTCGTCGCCTCCAACATGACTTCATCCCCTAAATTTTCTACTACAATTTTTTTATTTAAAATATATATTTGTATTTATTTTTGTACTTCGTATCTACACGTCGCATACGAATTCGTATTTTTATATTTGCGTAGCATGCGAGAATTGCGTTTCGTAATTTCTCGACGAGTGCGAATATGTGTCATGAAGTAATATATTTGTTACTTATAAAAGCTAGATCATGAAGTAATATTTAAGTATTTATAGTGATTTTCGAAATTAATTATTTCCATATTTATTTTATTATGAAAATAATATTTGAGATTATGTTAAATTTAATAATTGATTAAATATGGTAAATTAAATAGCAAAAGATTTTATTGACTGTATTTAAAATATTTTAAAATTAAGTATAGAATGAATTTGGATTTGATTTGATTTGTATTGAATTATTTTTAAATCAGTTTAAATTAATAGGGGATTTATCTAATTGAGATTTAAATAATCCAAATCCCTATCCAACTGGGAATTTCGACCTCCTATAAAAGGAGAAGTACTCCTCCAGCAATTTTCATCCATAACCAAACAGTGTATCGTGTCTGTGTTCATCCACTAGATATATCCCTTGCAAGTATAATATTCCTCCAGAGTCCGACAATCCCGGACTCGACACCCACTCCGTGTCACGCAGGACACCACCACGCCATCCCTGTCATGTCGAGCAACCCGACATCACGAAACCCAAACTGACATACGACTCAAATCCTAAACCTAATCCTGCCACTACAGCCTCCCAATGCTGCCCTGTGCCGCCTTAGTCCAAAATCTCGTCATCAACCCTGTCACAGCCTGCCCCGACGTATCACTCCCGGACCACCCCTGCTTGCCCGGCCAACCCAGGGCCAATATCGCCGCAACCAACTTCACCACCGCCAAGGCCATCGCCACTCCCATCTTCACCACCGTGGCCGACACCACGAGACTCCGCCACCATATAGCCGAAAACCCCCATCCAAGACCAACACCGCCACCGCGGCAACCACCACAGAAAAAAATAGGGGAGGGGAAACTCTCACCTGGGCCTTCGTCGCACCGCATCGCCGAGGCTCTCTCCGCTCCGATCCTCCGGACCGGCACGACCGACGGCAACCCCGATTTCCCCCAACCCGCACCGTGCACCGAACATCCGCTCCCGCTCGAGCCACCACCGTCGCCGGTGGCCAGCACAACGCACGTCACCGCCTACGTCTCCGCTCAACCGCCGCTTTCGCTCCGGCCAGGCGCGCGCTGCTCCCCGGCGCTGACCGCACCCGGAGCCACCGCCGTTCCCTCCAGCGTCCGACCGCTCGCCGCCTCCGGCCAGGCGCGCGCCCAACCCAGTGCCCAGTAGCCGCCCTCTGCAAGCCCTCTTCTCCGCCTCCTCCGTCCGCAGATCCGCCGCCCGATCGCTCCACTCCTTCCTCCGTCCGCCGATGAAGAATGTGCCCCCGGCGCAGTCGCCGCTCCTTCCCCCGGCACCGATCGCCGCCATCCGCCAAAACCAAGGTGAGGAAACCCTTTTTTCCACTCACTCTTCCCTTCTCCTTCGAATCCTCTTCTAACCTCCACTATATTTTATTTGTGTAGAAAGGGGGCTTTTCCCCAGAAACACGTGAGCGCATAACAATGAATGTTGTCCCCTCCATTGTTTAGTTATTTCTTATTTTACTTGTTGTTTTGATTTGTTAGTTCTTTACTATTGCTTTCATGTATTTTTAATTTTTACAGAACTTGGGGGTTTTAGTAATTATGTAGTAAAGCTGTTAATAAATTATTTTAAAAATTGAGTATTATTATATATTGTAACAAAGTATAGTAATTGATTCCAAAAATTCTAAATATATGATATACTATATTCCTATGATATTTAAGTTTTTACCCAAAACTCTTTTCTTCTACATTTTCATATTTTGTTTCATATTTAGTTAGTAAGGAATAGCTATCAAATTATATGCTAAATTCTTAGTCATATTTATTTATAGCTTTTATACTAAAATCATATTATTACAAACTTAGTTTTTAACCCTAAAATGTTTTTTTGTTTTCCTAGTATTTATTTAAAAACATATTTTTACTAATACAATATAGTTTCAAATATAAAATAATATATGTATCTACTTCCACCAAACTGTCCCTATTATCCCCAATTGATCACGACTGATCCCACGTTCCTATTTAGTTGCGAATTTGGATCTTGTCAGCATCGACCATGGCTATTGGACTATTGGAACATGACAGAACATTGCACCATCAGGCGACACACTAGGAAAGATACCTTGCCATTATACTGTTTATATTCAGTCTGCATTTTATTACATATCACTGTTCATTTATTTCCAGTTCTTGATTTACTGCCTGCTTAGTGATATCAGATGTACTTTGTTATTTATCCTTTGATAGCTTGTAGACCTAGAGTTAAGGGACTACCGTTGTAGAGTATTGCATATACCTTGACACAGTTGTATTACGAGGATGTGTGAGATGAGTAGCATGTAGAGGTTCTTGTGTGTGGGCTGATCCCCCATATGCATGCGTTAGGGCTAACTGCTAATAAAGGCGTGTTAGGAGACTTAGCAGTTAGTAGAGATACATGGTCATGGATGCGACTTGATAGGTACATTGGGTGGGGAGAACATTCCTTGTCGTATGGGCTTCTATTGCACTTCCCTTATAGCCCGGAAGCTCCGCTGGAGATACGGGTATGAGCCTCTCAGGTTGGCCACTGTCGTTTTTCAATGTCATGCTCTCGGTCACTGGTGCCCAAGTGGGGACTATACCAGATCCCATTACAGCCAGGGCTCATGCGACGAAAGGTTTGTTCTCACTGCATGTTCACTTTAGTTGGTTGGTTTACCTTAATTATGTCTCGTCACTTTCTTTGATTGTGGCATATTTATATTCAGTATTATATGGCATGTTGATGTATCTTGTTACGTCCATCTGAGGACCTGGTTATCTCGCCAGGTGTGTGCTCTTATGATTTTTGCAGGTGCTCCAGCTAAGGCCATGACTTGCGCTCTATTCTTCGAGATGTTGCTCATGGATTGTCATCTCCTTCGCTCTACCAAATTCCTTTTCTTGTATATTTCTTTCTCATTTAAATTAGTTGGTAGTGGATTTGTCTCCGCCCAACGATTGTATACATGACAAATTCAAAGTTGCTTTTATATCATTATTTATCTTTGTGGATGAGATTTAGTACCTTGGTTATTGCATTCTACAGCTTATGTATATATACGAGGGTCCGCATATTTCGTATGTATACAGCTGGCATGATTACGTTCTAGTCCTATGTATTTTGGGACTGGGGCGTTACATATTTTTGTGGTGGCCCATGCAGGTCCAGTTCGCCGTTTCGGTTACATGACTGTACCGAACGGGCCTGCAATATAGGATTAGAGTTTAGAATCTCATCCACCTACTTGACTTCCTTTCTTGACTTCAAATTCCGAACTCTCGTTCGACCTCCTTGATTTGCATCTTGATTGACTCCTTCTACCGTAAATTTTTAGTTCGTGTTTAGTAAGATGACTAAACTAGTATATGCCCATAGGTTAAACACATGGCTAGATGGATTGCATTAAAAATTAATGTGCATTGAAAATTTAGTTGAGTTATAAAGGCAGTTATTTTTCTAGAAATATGATATTAAGGATTAGTTAATTTTGAGTTGGGTAGTAGCATATTACCGCTTCCAAAAGATAGTTGAAATTTTATTTTGAAATTACAAGGTGATATACACAAGAGGATAGCTAGATCGAGAAAACAAATTAATTTGATTTGCGTTTTGATATTTTTGAAGGTCTTTTAACATTTATGATTTATCAAGTTATAGCTATACATCTTTTGGGGAGATATAAATTTGATTTGAAAAGGACCATCAAATTTTAAACTATGATTTACGATTGACCAAAAATTTGAGGAGGATTGATAAATTTTGGTAAAATATTTTTGAATTAAATTGCGTCATATGATTTTATGATTTATAAAGTTATTTAGATTTCAAGTTTAAAATCTCGATTATGGATATTTAAATTTTAGAAAAAGGGAGAATTACTTTTGAGGAGTAGTTGCGACTTATTGGAAGCTAGATATACACATTTGAAGGATATATAATTAAATTTGGGGAGTTATTTAAATATTCTATTTTGTAGTATGAATTTCGGCTGATAAACTTATTAAATGTTGAGTTTAAGATTTGGAAAAAAAAGGTTATTATTCAATTTGCGATATACAAGGGTTGTTTCGAGATTTACTAGAGATTTAAAATTGTGATTAAAGTTGACAGACTAAGATGATTGAAACTTTGGCGAAGTATCTTGGAAATTTTATTGAGAAAATTTCAAGGAACTTGAAATTTTTAGATCATATATTGGTAGAAGACGAAGAAGCAAGTAAGGTCACCCTAGTGAGATAGAAGTATTTCACATTAGATTGCCATGCCACCTATGACTATGATATTGCATATACACAAGTATAGTTAGTCATCGACCAAACCGATGAACATATCTTTGACTTACTCGACCTTCCCTCAAATCTAGATCATTATTCATGACCATCTAATTGTTTGAAACTAGAAATGATTAGAACCAACCCCTTGACCATACCCTTATCTATGAGACTATTTTCTTTCTAGAAAGTGTGTCTCTAACTTATTTTACTTTGATCTACGAGACTCCTAATTATCTTTAATTGTGCTTTAACCTTCATTTTGTGCATTAATTAGTACCTTATGAAAACCCACTTTCTATTTCTGATCATTTGACGTTCCCTAT
The DNA here is from genome assembly GCA_029216955.1 of Iris pallida. NCBI lineage: Eukaryota > Viridiplantae > Streptophyta > Magnoliopsida > Asparagales > Iridaceae > Iris > Iris pallida. The sequence continues at coordinate 1,279,258 of JANAVB010034420.1, forward strand.
CGTGACTTCAATATTTGGAGCACAACATTAGACTTTTCCTTCCAACAAATTTCACATACAAAACCTAGACAAGCTCACCTTCATGTAGGTATATCATGTCCCACTAAAAGACGTCCCCTTGTACTCTATTTTTATGGTACGACTTTCGGGCCATAAAGACTAACTATAACCTATACCATGGTACCAATATACTTTTGACTATATAGTTGGACTCGATCTCGACTCAAATCTTCGACCCGATTGCGATCTACTAAATCCGTTAAATGCTTAACCTTGTGTTTTTATCTTGACTGCTTAACCCTTGTCATTTTATTTTCTTGTATTATCCTGATTACTTAGACTCATAACATTTTTTTTCTTTCGCTCGTTGCAACCATTACCCTTCTTCTTTCCTATTTAAATTGCTTTACTATTATTTCACTATGATTCTTCCATAATTTATGCAACCTTGTTCTTTGTATGATTCCATTACGCGAAATAAAATTTGATCATGACAATCTTGAGTTAGTAGAAGCTAGATTGGAGAACCCCACAGCATGGATAAATAATGTAGTTGGTGGGACATAAATAAAAATGTGCGATAATTCTGAATAGATGAGGTAAGGAATGATATATTATGTGTTGACGAAACACTCGAGGATAAATAGACTTCGCAAATTTCAAACTTTGTTTTAAGGTAACTAAATATTGAGCGAAGAAATCCTTAAAGTGTGGTGGTTTAAGAACCAAATTTATATACTAAAGTGATGGATGCAAATTTTCGATAAAGACAAATTTTTGACGGTGCCCTTGATAACATATAGCGTTATGATGATATTATTTTTCAAGGATAACCAATTTTTGAAGAAAGAAACCTTTATATTTTTGAAGCTCTAAAACGATTATGAATAAGAAGTTAAGATGAGTTTTATTTCTACCATCAAGAAACTGAGATTTTTAAATTCAAATTTTTGAGAGAGACTAATAAATATTTTTAGAAAATTTTTCAATTATGATGATAGAAGATTGAGTTATGAAGGTATACTGCTAGTTTTCGAGATTTATCGAACATTGAAGACGGACTTTTATTTTGGTACTTAGGGATGCATTGTGCATTGACCAATAAATACAAATTGTAGAAAGAAGATTTTAACTTTTACTTGGGCCAAATTGGTTGAAGATTTTAGAATTTTAGCTTGGGAAGATATATAAGTGAGCTGGTATAATGGAGATTATGGGATTCAAATTTGAGACTAATCGAAATTCTAAGACGAGATAGAGGAAGCTAGAGTACAATTATAATCGAAATTGTTTGTTAAATATTTAAGGGAACGTGGAACGGAAGAAATTTTTGGAAAAAAAGAACGATTTATGATGGAGAGATTACATGAATATTGATGATATCAAAATTATTACCTACTTATGAGGTTTTCCCTTTTTAAGGTTAATGTTAAGGTTGATTGAGCTTAGTCATTGATCGATTGTCATGTGCACGATCGTAATCTAAAACCATCAGAATTTTGCTCTAGTCGATCGAATGACACATTGCCATTAAAATGTCACTCGCCTCCTCGGCGAATATTTCGTTTGCATTCTCGTAATCTCGTATATCTATTCGAACAAACACTTTCCATCCCCTTCGCCCTACCTACCATAATTTTTCCTAAATTTCGAGGACAAAATTCTTTTAAGTTGGGTAGGATGTAAACCCCCTAAATTTTCTACTACGATTTTTTTATTTAAAATATATGTTTGTATTTATTTTTTTACTTCGTGTCTACACGTCGCATACGAATTCGCATTTTTATATTTGCGTAGCGTGCGAGAATTGTGTTTCGTAATTTCTCGACGAGTGCGAATATGTGTCGAGGTGCATATGTTAGAAAAATATTTTATTATAAATTTTATTTTTATAGGAAAGGTACATGTTCAAATAATAGGTGATATTTTAATTTCTAAAAGGAGTTATTTATTCGTCGTTTACAAATAAATGGTGATTTGGAAATTGTGATTTAATATTTTGCGAAATGTAAAAATTGCTTATTAATATATTTGTTACTTATAAAAGCTAGATCATGAAGTAATATTTAAGTATTTATAGTGATTTTCGAAATTAATTATTTCCATATTTATTTAATTATGAAAATAATATTTGAGATTATGTTAAATTTAATAATTGATTAAATATGGTAAATTAAATAGCAAAAGATTTTATTGAATGTATTTAAAATATTTTAAAATTAAGTATAGAATTAATTTGGATTTGATTTGATTTGTATTGAATTATTTTTAAATTAGTTTAAATTAATAGGGGATTTATCTAATTGGGATTTAAATAATCCAAATCCCTATCCAACTGGGAATTCCGACCTCCTATAAAAGGAGAGGTACTCCTCCAGCAATTTTCATCCATAACCAAACAGTGTATCGTGTCTGTGTTCATCCACTAGATATATCCCTTACAAGTACAATATTCCTCCAGAGTCCGACAATCCCGGACTCGACACCCACTCCGTGTCACGCAGGACACCACCACGCCATCCCTGTCATGTCGAGCAACCCGACATCACGAAACCCAAACTGACATACGACTCAAATCCTAAACCTAATCCTGCCACTACAGCCTCCCAATGCTGCCCTGTGCCGCCTTAGTCCAAAATCTCGTCATCAACCCTGTCACAGCCTGCCCCGACGTATCACTCCCGGACCACCCCTGCTTGCCCGGCCAACCCAGGGCCAATATCGCCGCAACCAACTTCACCACCGCCAAGGCCATCGCCACTCCCATCTTCACCACCGTGGCCGACACCACGAGACTCCGCCACCACATAGCCGAAAACCCCCATCCAAGACCAACACCGCCACCGCGGCAACCACCACAGAAAAAAATAGGGGAGGGGAAACTCTCACCTGGGCCTTCGTCGCACCGCGTCGCCGAGGCTCTCTCCGCTCCGATCCTCCGGACCGGCATGACCGACGGCAACCCCGATTTCCTCCAACCCGCACAGTGCACCGAACCTCCGCTCCCGCTCGAGCAACCATCGTCGCCGGTGGCCAGCACGACGCACGTCACCGCCTACGTCTCCGCTCAACCGCCGCTTTCGTTCCGGCCAGGCGCGCGCTGCTTTCCGGCGCTGACCGCACCCGGAGCCACCGCCATTCTCTCCAGCGTCCGACCGCTCGCCGCCTCCAGCCAGGCGCGCGCCGAACCCGGCGCCCAGCCGCCGCCCTCTGAAAGCCCTCTTCTCCGCCTCCTCCATCCGCAGATCCGCCGCCCGATCGCTCCACTCCTTCCTCCGTCCGCCGATGAAGAACGCGCCCCCGGCACAGTCGCCGCTCCTTCCCCCGGCGCCGATCGCCGCCGTCCGCCAAAACCAAGGTGAGGAAACCCTTTTTTCCACTCACTCTTCCCTTCTCCTTCGAATCCTCTTCGAACCTCCTCTATATTTTATTTGTGTGTTAAAGGGGCTTTTCCCCAGAAACACGTGAGCGCACAACAATGAATGTTGTCCCCTCCATTGTTTAGTTATTTCTTGTTTTACTTGTTGTTTTGATTAGTTAGTTCTTTACTATTGCTTTCATGTATTTTTAATTTTTACAGAACTTGGGGGTTTTAGTAATTATGTAGTAAAGCTGTTAATAAATTATTTTAAAAATTGAGTATTATTATATATTGTAACAAAGTATAGTAATTGATTCCAAAACTTCTAAATATATGATATACTATATTCCTATGATATTTAAGTTTTTACCCAAAACTCTTTTCTTCTACATTTTCCATATTTTGTTTCATATTTAGTTAGTAAGGAATAGCTATCAAATTATACGGTGAATTCTTAGTCATATTTATTTATAGCTTTTATACCAAAATCATATTATTACAAACTTAGTTTTTAACCCTAAATTTTTCTTTTTTTCCTAGTATTTATTTAAAAACATATTTTTACTAATAAAATCTAGTTTCAAATATAAAATAATATATGTATCTACTTCCACCAAACTGTCCCTATTATCCCTATTTGATCACGACTGATCCCACGTTCCTATTTAGTTGCGAATTTGGATCTTGTGAGCATCGACCATGGCTATTAGACTATTGGAACATGACAGAATATTACACCATCAGGCGACACACAAGGCAAGATACCTTGCCATTATACTGTTTATATTCAGTCTGCATTTTATTACATATCACTGTTCATTTATTTCCAGTTCTTAATTTACTGCCTGCTCAGTGATATTAGATGTACTTTGTTATTTATCCTTTGATAGCATATGGACCTAGAGTTAAGGGACTACCGTTGTAGAGTATTGCATATACCTTGACACAGTTGTATCACGATGATGTGTGAGATGAGTAGCATGTAGAGGTTCTTGTGTGTGGGCTGATCCCCCATGTGCATAAGTTAGGGCTAACTGCTAATAAAGGCGTGTTAGGAGACTTAGCAGTTAGTAGAGATACATGGTCATGTATGCGACTTGACAGGTACATTGGATAGGAAGAACATTTCTTGTCGTATGGGCTTCTATTGCACTTCCCTTATAACCCGGAAGCTCCGCTGGAGATACGGGTATGAGCCTCTCAGGTTGGCTACTGTCGTTTTTCAACGTCATGCTCTCGATTACTGTTGTCCATGTGAGGACTATACCAGATCCCTTTACAGCCAGGGCTCATACGACGAAAGGTTTATTCTCAATGCATGTTCACTTTAGTTGGTTGGTTTACCTTAATTATGTCACGTCAGTTTCTTTGATTGTGGCATATTTATATTCAGTATTATATGGCATGTTGATGTATCTTGTTACGTCCCTCTGAGGACTTGGTTATCTCGCCAGGTGTGTGCTCTTATGATTTTTGCAGGTGCCCTAGCTAAGGCCATGACTTGCGCTCTATTCTTCGAGATGTTGCTCTTGGATTGTCATCTCCTTCGCTCTACCAAATTCCTTTCCTTGTATATTTCTTTCTCATTTAAATTAGTTGGTATTGGATTTGTCTCCGCCCAACGATTGTATACATGACAAATTCAAAGTTGCATTTATATCATTATTTATCTTTGTGGATGAGATTTAGTACCTTGGTTACTGTATTTTATAGCTTATGTATATATACGAGGGTCCACATACTTCGTATGTATACAGCTGGCATGATCATGTTCTAGTCCTACGTATTTTGGGACTGGGGCGTTACACGATGCCATTTGGCGAATGTTCTTCGACTGTGCTTCAAGAACGGGGCCACAAGGTGATATCGTCGCTGTAGTCGGGGTGGTATTAATTTCTCCCTCCAGACTAGTAGTCAATCGGGGGTATTCTCTTACAAAACCCTGTTCGAACAACATAGCCGAATATAACGCTCTAGTCATTGGGCTCCAACTCGCAAAAGAAGTGGGGATCAAATACCTGGAAGCTTATGGTGACTCGTAGTTGGTTGTTAACCAGATCCGAGGTTCATACGAGGTTCGCAATGAGGACCTGATTCCCTATTATCAGACAGTAATAGCCATCATTACAACCTTGGAGGGGTTCTTTATAGAGCACATTCCTAGGCTTTGAAATATCGAAGCCGATGCCCTGGCCAGTCTCTCCGCTTCCTTGGCACTCCCAAATAATACTCATCTTCTAGTCGACATAATAGGCCATGAACTGGTGTGCCCCAGGAATAATCTTCAACTGGGTACGAGTTACTCTGCCCAGATAACCAACGACATACAAGACTGGAGACGCCCGCTCATCGATTTTGTGGTCTATGGAATCCTGCCAAAGAATGTGAAGGAAGCTACCTCAATCAAAAGATGCTCCCTCAGATTCTTCTACGATATGGAGAAGAAAATATTATATCGACGATCCTACGATAGGCTACTACTAAGATGCCTGTCAAATGCAGAAGCCAAAGAAGCCCTACGTGAAGCTCATGATGGTACTTGTGGCTAACCAACCTAGTCCAAAATTACAAGATCGTCTTTGCCGGATGGGTTATTACTGGCCCACAATGGTCGCAGATGCAGTTGATTATGCAAAGAAGTGCAAGGCTTGCCAGATCCATACATATTTCATACATCTGCCATCTGAATTCTTGCACCCGACAGTGGCCTCTTGGCCATTCGAAGCATGGGGAATGGACATCATTGGGCCAATTATCCCGCCGTCGTCTAGAGGGCATCGGTTCATACTTGCAATCACTGATTACTTCTCCAAATGGGCAGAAGCTGTTCCGTTGGCAGAGGTCAAGACATCGAACGTGATTAGCTTCATAAAACATCACGTCATCTACCGTTTTAGACTACCCCGGAGGATTATCCACGACAATGGTCCGCAGTTCGTAAGCCATGCTTTCTATCGATTTTGTGATAAGAATTGAATTCAGAACATGGCCTCGACAGCATATAACCCCTCGGCCAATGGTCTGGCTGAAGCATTCAACAAAACCATAATCAAGCTCCTCAAAAAGTTCGTGTCTGCAAACAAACGCGACTGTAATGAAAAGCTGGGTGAGTGCTTATGGGCGTATCGGACGACAATTCGGACGTCTACAGGAAATACACCGTTCTCCTTGGTTTACGGGAGCGAGACAGTCCTCCCATTGGATACTCAGATCACCTCACTTCGAGTGGCCCTCACCTACTGGTTAATGGCGGACGATAACTACCGCCGACGGCTACAAGAGTTAGAAGCGTTAGATGAGAAGCGTTTACAAGCTCAACAATGCATAGAGCTTTACCAAGCACACACCTCTCAGGCTTTCAACAAGAAAGTCAAACAGAGAATATTCTAAGTCGGCGATCTTATCTTGGCCATTCGCAGACCAATGGTCATGACTCACAAGACCCCCGGCAAATTCCAGCCTAAGTGGGATGGTCCGTTCGTCATCGAGACCGTATTCTCCAACAGTGCGTATCGTCTCGCAAAACAAAATGAAGACTTGCTCATGATGCCCATCAACGGCAAGTTCCTCAAGAAATACTATGTCTAAACGACACATTCCAACTATCTCTCAGATTGTGAGTTATATACCCTCAGGTATCGCTGAACTTACACTCTGACTTCAAATCTCCCAGATTGTTGAGTTACGTACCCTCAGGTACCACTAAACTTACTCTCTGACTACTTCGAATAAATTCATATCTCATCTCTTGGTCATATCTATGAACTTCCTGGTCATAGCTTCTCTCCACCAAGTGTTTGTCTCAAAATCTATTACCCGCACCACCAGTGCGCAGAAGGGTGATAGGTCCATAAAACTTATCCTAATCTATTGCCTGCACTGTCAGTGCACAAAAGGGGTAATAGGTCCACAAAATTTCCTAACAGAAAAAAAATAACCACGTCTATATTACCTCTGAGTTGTTTTCCTATCCATCATAAACAAATCACCAAATGCTTAGAACTTCCATGTTGATAGCACCTCTGAGTTGTTCTGTGTACCCCTATTATGCCTACTCCTACCATGTTCTCATTACCTCTGAGTAGGAAGGCTCTATTTTGACCCATATTTACCACGTCCTCATTACCTCTGAGTAAATATGTTGGTTTTCTCTCCACTTATTATCCGTACACGCATCGCCAATACACAAAAAGGGTAATAAATCCACAAAAGGGCAATAGGTCCACAAAAATCCTCCAGTGGGATGTCCTTTACAAATGCTGTATTAGGCCCCCTAGTACAAGCACGACAAAATGCCATAAATAAAGAATGGAGTGAACATACTCTGCTTATTCAAAATCAGTTACATTCATAGGACTACATCGACAGCAGAAAACAAAGAAGGGAAAATATGGCTATGCATAGTTTGGTTTGACAGCACTTCGTCTTCAAGCAATTTCGTGGCCCTCGAAGAAAGTCATGTTTTACTGCTGAGAAGCAAACAAAGCTGTTGAATCTCCAAGGAGCTGCCGAAAGGATGGCAAATATAGCATTCTATCCTCCCCTCCGTATTGCGGATGCCTTAGCCCCGCTCCCCCAAGGACCATATCTTCAAAATATGGTCCCTGATGGTGGTTTTGCCTACTTGGAGAGCCGTGAAGGCTAGACGTCCATAACGACGCCTGACCACCGTCCAACTCTTCGATGTATAAAGGCCCTTCCTACCACCTGGGGAAAACTCTTCCGAAGCATGAAGAGTCCTGAGTTGTTTGATGCGTATGCCAAAAAGATGCAGGGAAAACTCTTCCAAAGCATGGGGAGTTTTGAGCTGTCTGATGTAGGCGCCAGAATGTTGTATTTTCACTCCATCGCCGACACCAGTCCTGAAGAAGCTTGCTAGCCAGATCCCTACAAAAATAAGGAAAAAAGGGGATTTAGCACCAATGAAATAAAGAACTCTGTTATACGGCCTAGCCAGTTATGCAGCCCAGCCAAAACAGCAACCCAAAATCATGAGGCCGGCTTCATGAAGTACTCATGCAGCATTTATATGGCCTAGTCATTATCATGCGTCTCATTTATGAGAAGCTTATGCGGCTCAGTCACGAAAAACTCATGCGACCCGATACTCGTACGGATCAGCCACGAGACAATCATGCGGCCCAGCCATACAGTATTCATACGGCCCGATCATAAAGCGCTCTTACGTCACCTATGCGGCTTAGTCATGGAAAGTTCATGCAGATCCATCTTGAGGCACTCAGGCGATTCAAGTTCGAATGAGCAGCGGTTATGCAGCTCAGTCCATGCGGCCCTATCGTATAGAACACATGTGGTCCAGACGAGATAGGGCATACATCGACAAGGCTTATAGCAGAGGCAGTATATGATAGATCCGTGCATAAAAATATGTGCTATGGCCATTTGAAATTTCAGTCATCATCTGCTCACCATCCTTACACTTGAGAGAAGGTTGCACGTCGAAACGAATGGAGGGAGTGTCTGCCGCTCTCGACGGAGAAGCAAGTCTCTTCCCTTTGGCCGCCGCACCATAGCAAAAAGTATGATGAAGTCGAAGAAAGAGAGGGTAAAAGAGGGAAATCTCTCTCTCTGAATGACTCATATTTTTAGAGTTGCAGAAAAGCGGCTCTTCGATTCTCGAGATCATTAAGGATAGGGACGACGTTTGGGGACTTTATCTCTAATAACTGTCGAGCGTCTCTTCGATTTTTGAGATCATTAAAGATAAAGTCGACATTTGGGAACAATATCCCCAGTAACCGTCGGCTTCATCTCGAAAATAGATCCACAGCCGAATCAGGAAAATTAAATGCAGCAGTGATAGCTGGCAGGCTCTCTGCGGCCCGAAGTGTCCCTGCGACTCAAGATTTATTCTGCGACTCAGGATCTCCCTGCCACTCAAGATCTCTCTGCAGTTCGAAAAACTTCCTGCAAACTTGAAAGACTCCCTATGGCTTGACATATTTTCATGCTTCTTATTCAAAGTATTCCAAATTTGTAATTTGAAAACTTTGAAGGGTATCTTGTAGAAGCATAAAAAATATGGGGTTCATGCGGATTACAAATTGCCGCATAGGTACTTTAGGCCAAACAAGTCCGCATGAAGGAAAGCTGTATGACTGTTCGAAGACATATGCGGCCCATCGACAAACAGCTATAGAAGGAAGATATGCGACTAAAATGAGCAGTTTGACAGATAAAGCTGACAAGTCCTGGCAAAATATGACAATTCTGACACTTCGACAAGAAAGATAAGACATGAGACGTCCCCCAAAAGCAGGGTTCGTACACCTCTATACGGCCAGAAGAGTGTCATCTAAGCCGCATGAACCTTATGCGGCTTAGACTTATACGGCCCCAAAGATTCCAAACTTCATGCAGCCATGAGTAAATGTGATCCAAGCGCATGAGTCTCATGCGACCCCACATGATTGAAGACTGAGAAAACTATATGCAACAGGACACGTGGCAATCTGACCAAGTCCTTAACTACCCAGATTTGCTGCAATAAAATCCCAACAAATTGACAGATGGCAGCCAAAGAGCGGGTCTTCGCGTGTTAATCAGCCACGTGGCCGCAAGCTGTCTATGCGGCTCAAAATACATCCTATTATAAATAGCAGGGTACCACACCCCCGCAAAAGGCTGGCAACCTGCAAGAGAAAAGTAATTTCTTCACGAGCTAGAGACTGCATCAGATAGTCCACGGAGTAAGGCAGAGTTGATAGCACTTTCTCGAGCATCCACCGTCACCCCCCAGAATCAAAACTAAACAATTGTACTTAGATTGTTTCCTAGGATTTCTTTCTAGGCTTTCCTTTGTACAAGCGAGTTTGCAATCAATTTTAGTGTTCTTAAATACCTGTCTTTGATTTTTTATGGCAAACAGCTTAATGATTGTTTTGTTGAATGCTTCTGCCAAACTGTTAGCTACAGGATTATATGCCGTAGAAGCAACATTGTTGATCTTGTTGCCGTTGCCATCACAGAATCGAGTAAACTTTTGACTAATGAATTGAGGTCCATTGTCATGAATGATTTGTCGAGGAATGCCGAATCGATAAATCAAATGATATTTGATGAAGCTATCACACTACTAGTTTTGACTTCAGCCAAGGGTATAGCTACTACGCACTTCGAAAAATAGTCAGTTATAGCTAATCTAAACTGATGTCCTCTAGATTACGGTGGGTTGATAGGACCAATGACGTCTATGCCCCAAGCTTCAAAGGGCTATGATGCGGCAGTCGGATGAATGAATTTCGATGGTTGGTAGATGACGTCTGCATGAATTTGACACGCTCAACATTTCCTTGTATATTCAATAGCATCTGATATCATAGTGGGCCAGTAATAGCCCATACGTCGGGTACGATCCTGTAGCTTAGGACCAGGCTAATGTGCACCACAGACACCATCGTGAGCTTTACGTAGTATTTATTTTGCTTTATCTCCCGCAAGACAACGTAGGAGAAAACCATCGAATGTTCGCTAATAGAGTGTTTTGGAAGTATGATTGTAATAAAATCGGAGCGATCATCGACGGATTGTTGTAGCTTCCTTGGGATCCTTAGGTAAAATGTCATGTACCATAAAGTCGATGAAAGGAGCCCTCCAGTCTTCACTAATAGTGTCAATTTCAGTTGAATTGCTAAATTCAATGTTTGAATTATTCTCAATGTAAAATAATTGTCTATTAGTGATCACAATCATCTGCTGTCTTCTTACTGGGATCGCTAATACTACTGCAAGATTGGCAAGTGCATCAGCCTATATATTGTACACTCGACGTACATGTTCAATGAAAAAACCTTTGAATAATGTAGCTAGTCTGACTACTGCATCATGATATGGACCGAGGTCTTCGTGTCGAACTTCATATGTGCCTCTAACCTGATTGACGATCAGCTTAGAGTCTCAATATACTTCGAGATATTCAATAACCAGCTATTTAGCCAATTGGAGGCCAATGAGCAGAGCATTATATTCAGCTATATTGTTGGAACATGACTCGTCCAAGGAATAAGCTCTTTGAATAGCTAATCCTTCCAGTGATACAAAGACAATTCCAACTCCAGCGACAATGGTACCTTTGCGTCCAAGTCTAGATGCAACATCAAAGAATAGATGCCAGAAAAGAACTTCTTCTAAAATATTGTTAGACTCCAGAGTTTCATCAGGAATCTCGCCATATAGTTTAGATGTCTCTGGGATTGGATGAGCCGCTAAGAAGTCTACAAGGGCTTGACCCTTGACCGACTTTTGTTGGACATAAACCATATCATACTATGCTAGCAATATGGCCCATGTAGAAAGCCTGGAATTGAGTGTACTAGGCTTCTTTATCAGAACTCGAAGAGGGTTGACTCTGGAGATGACATAAATGGTTTGACCCGTGATATAATGTCACATTTTCTGAACAGCGAACATTAGGGCTAAACATTCTTTTTCCATCGGACTATATCGATGTTCGGCACCGATCGTCGGGCAATTGATGTAGTAGATAGCTTGATGATGACCTTCCTTATTCTATTGGGCTAACAACGCACCCAAGGAATGATCCATTGCTCGAACATACATAAGAAAAGGTATTCCTAAGATTGGAGGCACTAGAATTGGAGGGTTCATCAAGTACCGCTTTATGTCTTCAAATGCTTGATGACATTCTTCAGTCCAAATGAAAGACACACCTTTTTTCATGAGTTGAGTGAACGGTCTGCAGCGCCCAGAGAGATTTGAAATGAATCTATTGATGTACGCAAGCCGTCCCTGGAATCCTCGTAGCTTTTTTAGGTTGCATGGAGGACGCATCTCTTGAATGGCTTTGATTTTCTCAGTGTCAACGTGTATACCTTTAGAGGTAATAACAAATTCGAGGAATTTGCCACTAGAGACTCCCAGGAATGACTTGGTGGGATTCATTTTGAGTTGATGCTGGTGTATTAGATCGAAGGTAGTTTTCAATTTTTGGATGTGATCTTCCTTTAGACAACTTTTGACAGCACTATCATCGACATAGCATTCGACTATCTTCCGTAAATATTCGTGGAAGATGGTACTCATAGCCCGCTGATATATTGCACCAGTATTTTTAAGGCCGAACGACATGGCAGTGTAGGAATAGACTCCCAGAGGAGTACGGAAAGATATATATCTCTTATCTTCTGGATGCATCTTAATTTGATTGTATCCTAAGAATCCATCCATAAAATACATTCGTTCGAACCTGCAAGTATTGTCGATCATGACATTAGTGATCGGAAGAGGAAACTCATCTTTGGGACAAGCATCGTTGAGGTCTCTAAAGTCAATACAGACTCGGACCTTCCCTATTTTCTTTATAACTGGGATGACATTAGCTACCCAGTCGGGATATTGTTCTTCTTTGACAAAACCATAGGCGATAAGCTTCTTGATTTCAGCTTCCATAACATCCATCATATCAGGTCGGAATCGACGCTGTTGTTGTTTAACTGGCCTCGTATTTGGTACGATATTGAGTTTGTAGGTATCGATCTGAGGATATAATCTCGGTATATTCTCATAGCTCCAGGCGAATACGTCAATGTATTCCTTAATGAGCTGACTTAGTTCCTATTTATTCGCTTCAGAAAGGCTTTTGATGATGAAGATTGGCTTTGGAGAAGCTTTATTTCCGATATCTATCTGGACCAACTGATCTTCGGTAGGTGGTTCACGTTGCTCGAAGCAAAGTTCCTATTGATTGTCTATTCTTTGTGCCCAAGGATCCGACTCAGGAGCTTCAGCAAAATTGTCATCGTCTTCTGAGAACTCGGCAGTAACCATAATAGAAGATAGAGTCACTCGATGGATGTGCCATATACTGGTGTCAAAATCCCATGAAACAGAGAGTTAGATCGCTCCTCTTTGTCAGACTCAGAAGCGTCTGGGGTCGTAACTGGCGAAGTATAGCCCAACCCATGCTTTGTTTTACTATAGTATTGCAGTGACTTTTCTTTTGGAGTAGGGATACGAATAGGAGTTTGCCTTCCTTTACCACCATTAAGGCCAACTTTGAAATTGTAGCCCATCTTTTGAATGATGTCTTTAGATTGTTGACTATAATGTCATAGTTGGAGCCGTCCGTTATCATCATTTTCAGTCACGCTATCGGACGTAGTCTTCTACTCTGTTCCTTTCCCAAAAAGTATAGGAAGTTCATCTTTCATCCTGGAAGGAACTAGGAAGAAGGAATCTTGAGCTGGTTCGAATGATACTTCATCTTGGAAAGATTGAACTGCTCCTATTGTGAGTGGTTCGAAGTTATCTAGCATTTCTAAGTAACATTGAGTATAATAAATAACATCAGTATACTGTAAAGGAGATTCTATTTTATTGATTTTTACATCATCATTTACAACAGGGCTTTTGACCTTAGCCGATGGCTTACTAAGGTTGATAACCAGAGGAGGAGAAGGAGAAAGAGAAGGATAAGGCTTATTACGACGGAGGTCGATAAGAAGAGGCTCAGAAGAGGTGAGCTCCCTCTGTTCTTTCTTTTCAGCAGGAAGAGGCTTAGCATGAGAGGAGAGATAGATGGTTAGTGTCTGAGACGACGAAGGACGAGAAGTGCGTCCTTTAACTGGAATTACAAGAACATCATCTAGGGTATCCCTCTGATCTTCCTTAGTATCCATGGCCAGTACTGTAGAAGCATGAAAAAGAAGGGATCTTTCTTTTAATCCCACATCGGAAAGGAGAAGAAGGGAGGCCTCATTCTACTCTATATATAGAGACCTCTTGCCTCCTTTGAAAAGGGCACCAAAATAAATAAAGAAGAGGGAGCCCATAATCCAGGGAGCCCGTTCGAGCCACAAAAGTTGCAGTATTCTTCTGGGTTGGCTGCAAGTTCTTCACTCGCTGTCATGACGAGGATGATTTGGACTCTGAGTACTATGCGCCCCACGGGCTGGTACGAAGAAGTCCAAGGCGGCATGGGCCATGCGCCTCAAACAAGCTATGCCAGCAGTAAACCAGAAGCATGCGCTCACAATCATGCGCGCTGCTGATGGTAAGCTGTACAAGGTCGACTCGGGTGCTGCGGCGCCAGAAACGAGCCAACCTTTAAAGTCCTTGTCTCACTTGGGAGCATCTATTGCGTTCACAACCAAGTCGAGCAAGGCAAACCCAGTGGTCTTGAACTCCCGTGCCTCCTCTGGTTGTGCGTCTGAGGTCCGTTCAAGTCACTTCAAATGCTGTGGTTCCTCCACTACTGATCGGGATGCCTGTTTGGTATTAGATCAGGGGGTACAGCACTCACTTGACCACCCCGGCACTTGGCTTTGCCATGCGCCTGAAAGGGGTACGAAGGTGGCACTCTCACTTGACCACCCCGGCGCTTGGCCTTGCCATGCGCCTGAAGGGGGTACGAAGGTGGCACTCTCCTCCAACGATCTGCGCAACGTGATCACTCACAAGCACCGATCAGGAGAGCCGACCAACAAGCATAATGTGCCCCTCACAGGGCACACTTGTGCTACGGTCGTCATCAACTGCTGCTACCGCAAGACAGTGGCTCCACCACCAAGGTAGTCTGTGTTCCAACAGTTACAACATGCTGTACATGTCTCCCAGCGCATCACTCTGCCCCGTCAGAGTGAATCACTTCTTCGTCAACGTACAGGCGCATCTACCAGCCTGGGGCTCTTATCTTCTGAAGGAGTTTACCGTCAAAGCTTCTTTGTACAAGGAGAACCATCATCCACAGTACAATGTCTTGCCAAAGAGGAGGATCAGTCGAATCCATCTTCGTCGAGAAGTCAAGGGAGTGGCAACAAGACTCTCTCAAACTGTTGCTATTCATAGGCCAGGGCAAATCAAACCCATGCGCCAAGTGGCAACCTTCCCGAAGTCAGTACAATGAACTTGTATTTTTGATGAATAAACTCGCCTCTTCGAATTCAGCTAAGTCAGGGAGCCACTAATGCTCTGAAGAACTCAACAGACGGAACAATAAAGATGCGCCATGCACAGACGTGCCCTTCAAACATCAAGCGCATCAGCACAGACGCGCCCTTCAACATCAAGCACATCAGCACAGACGCGCCCTTCAGTATCAAGCGCATCACAGAGGATGCGCCCCCATGCGTCCCCATACGCCTAGTGGAACGCCAATCGACGCGCCCACTCAGCTGTCCATCGAATGTCAGAAACATTAAATGCTAAACCGACAGAGTTGGCAGCATACCTCCCAAAGTCTGAACAGTTGACAGCTTTTTCAGAAGACGAAGCGTCGGCAACGTCAGCATCATCATTTCCTTTACTCCGACGGCTACTGCCACGTGGCCACCCAACCACTCGCATGCGCCTCCGCAGCCATGCGCTCAAATCCGCATGCGCCTCAAAAGCCATGCGCCTCAGACTTTTCACTGATCCCTAAAGACAGAAGAAAAGTCTCCATTTGAAGCTCTGTATGCGCCTCAAAAGCCATGCGCCCCAGACTGCTCTCTGATCCCAAAAGACAGAAGGAAAGTCGCCTGCATGCGCCTCAAAAGCCATGCGCCCAGAATGGTTCGTGACTCCTAAAGGTTATGAGCCAAAGTCTCCTCATGTGCCCAGTCCTAGGCGCATCCCACCAAATCATTCCCCATCAAATCCGAGATCTCCGAGCTTTGAGTCGACGACACGTGTCCTTTGACTCAACTCACCCAAGATCTCAGCAATAGAAAGATCTTCTTCTCTGCTACGTGCCGGCTCACAACAGCAACATGAAGAAGTCAACCCCTCGATCAGGGTGCATCGTCCATGTGCCTCTATCAGCAATCAACACGTGGCGTCCCCGCGTACATGCACATCATACATGCGCGCATGAGCAGCCAGCCTGCAAAGCTATAAATAGAGGGATCATTTCCTTCTTTCACACACACATACGAACAACATAGAGGACACCCAACGAAGGAATATATCACCAGAGAGGCAGATACAGACACTCAACGTCTTTCTCCTCTCAGCAAGCTCCAGCACCCAGAGCAATCCAAATCTTCAGAGAACCGATAACCATCGTCAGCTCGTCAACGGAGTCAACGTATTACCACTCGCTCCATTGGCACAAGGGACCCAGATAAACAAAAGTGTACTTCTAGGACTACATCTAAGTCCTATATTGTAACACTGTTCTGTTTGTATTGAAATTTGTAATCAAACAATTTTAATGGCAAACAAGCTGGCGACTCTGCTGGGGACCTCTTTCTCCTCCACCGAGAAAGTCGTGTCGCAAGCCGACGACGTGAAGGTGGGCTCCTCCCCCAAGACGCTGGTCGTGCGCCTCAATCAACAGGCGTACGAGGAGTTCATTTCTGAAGGAAGTGCGAGTCCTTCGAAGTGGCTGCCGAAGCCGAAAAAGACCCGCCAAGTCTGGGTGCGCAAGGTCGACGCCTCGGGCACCCCCAATAAAGGGGATGCGCTAATCCAGCCTTCCCTTCCTGCTGACGTCCTCAGCAACCAAGGTGCGCCCGCTGATGCAGTGCATCTCTCCGGGAAGCGTGCGGCTGACCACATTCCCCAGCCATCTCCCTCTCAGGCGAGGAAGATGCGTCGACGGAGCAGGGGCGCAGCCATGCCCCGCGCATCACCTCTGATGCACCACAAAAAGTCTCTGTCTTTGACAGACTCACTCGCTGTAATGGCGAGAAGAATTTGGATGCTGAGTACTATGCGCCCCAGCGGGCTAGTACGAAGAAATCCAAGGCGGCATGGGCCATGCGCCACAAACGTGTTATGCCAGCAGCAAGCCAAAAGCATGCGCTCACAATCATGCGCGCTGCTGATGGCAAGCTGTAGAAGATCGACTCAGGTGCTTCTGTACTAAAAACGAGCCGACCTTCAAAGCCCTCATCTCACTTGGGCGCATCTACTGCGTGCACAACCAAGTCGAGTGAGGCAAATTCAGTGGTCTTGAACTCCCGCGCCTCCTCTGGTTGTGCGTCTGAGGTCCGTTCAAGTCACTTCAAATGTTGTGGTTTTCCCACTACTGATCGGGATGCCTGTTTGGTATTAGATCAGGGGGCGCAGCACTCACCTGACCACCCCGGCGTTTGGCCTTGCCATGCGCCTGAAGGGGGTGTGAAGGTAGCAATCTCCTCCAACGACCTGCGTAACGTGATCACTCACAAGCGCCGGTCAGGAGAGTCGACCAACAAGCACGATGCACCTCTCACGGGACATACTTGTGCGGTGGTCACCATCAACTGCTGTTGTAAGGCGGCAGTACCACCAAGGCAATCAGTTTTCCAGCGGCTGCAATCGTCGACACCCCTCCGACATCGCCTTGGGATGAAGGTGTCAACAGAAGAGGAGCCAAGGGTTGCTTCATGCAACGTGATCTCCAACTCCTCGTCAGTCCGAAAGACGACCGGCAATTCCTCGTCCTTATCCAAAAGCCAGCCGAGGAAAACCAATGCAGCTGTCTCTTCCTCCGGAGTGTTCGAAGGCACTCGGTCGAGGAAGAAGTTCTTGGAGGAAGCTGGGGGTAGTCAGACCCTTGTTGAGCCTCCTTCCGAAGACGAAGATGTCCAAAGCACAGCTGCGGCGGATCTTCATCCTCGAGGGGAAGTCAGCCTCCCAGAAGCCCCTCAAAACGAGGATATCCCCCAGAACACAGCTGGGGGTAGTTCCGGAGACGAAGTGGCCCTTCAAGACGGAGCTGAGGGTAATCAGACCCTTGCAGATGCGCCTGTCGAGAATGACCTCCAGAACGTGGCTGGGGGTGGCCAAGATGAAACTCCAGGAGAGGCGACTCCCCTACATGAGAGTGAGGCCAAGAGCGAAGCCTCAACCAATCCATCCACTCCCGGCCGTGTCATGACAGTATACATGGCTGGGGGTGATTCCGAGTCTGATGTGCCGCCGCAGGACATCGTCCAGTGCATAGACACATTAGAGGGAGGACTCAAAACCCTCTCTGCTTCTATGCAAACACTGACTCAGACGGTGTTTGAAATACGGTCGGCCTTGACCCGAACACCTTCGACCGGTCCCGACCCAGGGGCCAATAGGGAGTCGAGTGTACCCCTTCAACGGGTATCCTCAGACACAGACCGCCGAGAAGTACCCCGGACGTCTGAGCCCTCAAACGCTCAACTCCAGGTGGTACCACCTTCCCCGACTCCCAGCTCCACGGAGGATGTGGTCGAAATGATCAAGGACTTACGGGAGCGCTTTGAGTCCAAGAATGGGCAAGAGGAGTGCCAGAAGATGGGCATCCCCCAACCCTATCCCCTCGAGTGGAACAAGGTGGTTTATCCTCCAAAGTATAAACCACAAACTCTGACGCCATACGACGGGAAGGACTCTCCGTGCCGCTACCTGACGTACTTCCAGTCCCAAACGGGACATCTCCCGAAGGAGGACGCGCTCCTCACTAGCATATTTGTTGGATCATTGTAGGGAGTGGCGTTTGACTGGTACTGCAGCCTCCCCGACAATTCCATATCATCCTTCGATGACTTGACGTGCCTCTTCCTCGACCGCTTCTACGACGGCGGGAAGGACATGATGATGGCGTCCCTCATAGAGATACGCCAGAAGGAAAAGGAAACGGTTCGGGTGTTCATCGAACGCTTCCGACAGGCCTGCTTCAGACTACCTCCAGGCATGCCGGAACATGCGCTCCTCTCCTCTTACAGCATGAACATGCTGCCTGCAGTCAAGCTCTGGCTCAACTATACTCCTCCTCCCGACTGGAGCTCCCTAATCATCGAAGTAGAAGCCACAGAAAAGAAGGCGGCCAATGCACGTCTTCTGGGGGTCAGCTTCCCTGCCTTTGATGACAAGGGGAAAAGGTCTGCAGCCAACAACCCCGGACGAGAGACAAAGGGGAAGCAGGTATTGACTGTTAATGCCTCAAAAGGCGCATCTGTGCCTACTCAGAAGACACCCTGCAACTTTTTGAAATACTGAAGCAGGGTGACAAGATCAAGCTACCGGACCCAAAGCGGCCCGATGAAGTTGGGAAAGTGGACACCCCGAGGTACTGTCACTACCATCGGTTTGTCGGACACCCGACCAAGGACTGTTATGTCCTCAAAAATTACATCCAGCTCATGATCAATGCGGATGTAATCTCCGTCGACTACGAAGAGAAGACGGTGTCAGCCAATGTGGTGTCACTCCAGTTCGGCACCTTGCCGCCAACTGCCACATAAGATGGCGTCGTCCCCATCCCTAAGGCGACAATGGAGGTGGTTAACTTACCACCTACCCGTGACAATGTGAGTGGACTCATCCCACTCACCACATCTCGGGAAAAGGTCCTATGGGTCCACCCCGACCTCGTCTCCGAGGTGACTCAACCGGAGGTACGTCCTACCTCCAAATCCAAAGGCAGGAAGATCAAGTCTTGCCGCATGGTCTCTTTTTCAACGGAAGAGGCACTCCCTGTGCAGATGCGTGCACAACAGAACGCCCAACCCGGCGAAGCTGCCGCCGAGGTGGTGCCTCCTTGTACCGTCCCTGCTGTCCAGGAAGAGGGCCCGTCTAAGCCCTCAACAGCCAATAAGCAGAAGCAGGTAGAGGCTCGTTTCGACAGACCTCTACGAAAGGAGAATGCTTCGGGGCTAGCCAAGCCCCACAACTTCGACATACTGGCACAACTGGCCAGTACTCCTGCCCGCCTATCTTTGTTCGAGCTCCTGCGTCTTTCCAAATACTCCCGAGAAGCTCTCTGTGAAGCTCTGAAGGATGCTGAATCCTTTCTCAGTCAGGTCAAGCAGCCTGAAGACCTCCCAACTACTTGTGTGCACTGTCATTGTACGAATGAAGTTATCCCAAACATAACTTTCACCCAACAAGACATGCTGCTCAAGCACTACCGATATAACCGGCCGCTGTATTATACAGGATATGTCGGTTCAGTCAAGGTGAACCGGATTCAAATCGATCCGGGGTCTTCTCTCAGCATCATTCCGAAGGCGCTGTTATCAACACTAGGGATCCCAATGTACCGGCTGGCGCCCTCCAACACAACCATCAGTGGCTTCAACGCTAGCAAAAGCGAGCCACTGGGCAAAATTCGACTGAAGTGTCACATCGGTAACCTCAGAACTGAGGTGACCTGCTATGTTGTGGATGCCGAGGTCAACTACAACATCCTGCTCGGTCGACCATGGGTACATGAGTACATGGTGGTGCCATCTATGCTCCACCAATGCATGAAATATGTATCCACCAACGGCGTCATTCGGACGGAGTTCGCAGACATTGATCCTTTCAAAGGGATTGAAGCCTACTTCACCGATTCCGACTTGTACAAGTCACTTCACGAGGAGGAAGCCAATGATGCTGATGACGAGGCAGAGACGGCAGGTGAGCCGGACATGGAGCCTGAGATGACTTCCGATGCCCCTTTGAAGATCCGACTCAAGGGTAAACCGCCCCAGAAGGTGCCTCCAATGAGCATCAAGCTACCAGGAAAAGCACCAACTCCTGAAGCTCCCCTGAGGATACGCCTCAAGGGAAAGCCGCCTCAAATATCGGCTCCCCTGGTGGCAAAATTACAGGGGAAGGCACCAATCACTGGAGGCGCAGTTGAGGTACCTCTGAAGGTGCGTCTTAAGGGCAAGCCGCCACAGTCATCCAAGATGCCAGGGAGGGCTCACATAATCCTCTCGGACCCCAAAGTCAAAGCTGTGGTGGACTCTCCTGATCCAACCCCAGTGCTTACAGATGAGGAGCTTGGCGAATATATCTCTGCTGATGTAGATGCACCCACCTTAGACAATGTAATCCCACGGGATAAAATCTCGTATTTCATCAATAATAGAGTGTCTTTTAATTATTCTTGCCTTCCACATTGGAATGCCATGTATACATTAGATAACGCTCTACGGTCGTTGCAAACACAAATAACGACCGTCTATCATGTAAATCGAGTAGTCCCGTCTCAAGGAGTCTGTTACATAGTCCCTCCACGAAGTCGAGACGAAGGATCCATCTTCTTTGGCAAAGTCGTGCGTCATCAAGACCTCCCGCCACTCGAGCCAGAACCTGATACCGACAGAATACAAGTCTATCGGTACCCGAATACGGCAAAGCACATCATCCAAAAGATGGGCTACGACCTGAAAAACAACAAAGGCCTAAACTACGGCAAGGGTCGACGTCTCCCTTTCCGACTTCCAATACCTAAAGGAAAGTCGCAGGACTATTACAATCGGACTCGACGGGGGGTAGGCTATGTCACGCCGCCATCAACTCCAGAGAGTTCAGACGCAGAAGACGTAGAACATTCCCACTCGTCCGAAGCATCGACTTGGGATTCCGATACCAGTATCGGATCAGTCTTCAGGAAAGTGCTGTCAGCTAATATGACATCAGCACAACCTCAAAAAGATGAAGGCGAAGACCAAGCGCCGGAACCCTTCGAAGAAGAACCCTGGGCTCAACGCCTAGGAGAACAATAGGAGTCTCATTTCGAGTTACGTGAACCTTCCACCGAAGACGAAGTCGAGTAGATCGACCTTGGGGACGGGTCTTCTTCCAAACCCATCTTCATCAGCAAAAGCCTAGAAGGAAAAGACCGAGAGTCTTTAATCCAACTGGCTAAGGAGTATATCGACGTCTTTGCCTGGTGCTACGAAGACATGCCGGGACTCGATCCACAGATTGTAATGCATGGGTTGAACATCTTACCCGATGCCAAACCTATTAAACAACAACAGCGACGCTTCCGACCGGACATCATGAATGCCATCGATCAACAGGTGGACAAGCTCTTGACCAGCGGCTTCATCCGTGAGGAACAACACCCAGATTGGGTAGCCAACGTCGTACATGTCACCAAAAAGAATGGGAAGATACGAGTCTGTATCGACTTCAGGGATCTCAACTCTGCTTGCCCGAAGGACGAATTCCCGCTTCCAATCACTGACGTGATGATCGACAACACGTGTGGCTTCGAACGCATATCTTTTATGGACGGGTATTCAGGCTACAATCAAATCAAGATGTTCTCCGATGACGCAAAACACACGTCATTCAGGACTCCAAAGGGTGTTTTCTGCTACACAGTGATGCCTTTCGGCTTGAAGAACGCCGGTGCGACATACCAACGAGCTATGAGCACCATCTTCCGTCAACATCTTTGCAAGACAGTCGAATGCTATGTTGACGACATCGCAGTCAAGAGCCACCTCAAAGGAGATCACCTACAGGACCTGAAGATAGTCTTCGATCTCATGCAGGCACATCAACTCAAAATGAACCCCGCTAAATCCTTCCTGGGGGTTTCTAGCAGAAAATTCTTGGGCTTTGTCATCACGGCGAAAGGCATTCATGTTGATCCCGAGAAGACCAAAGCCATCCTCAACATGGACCCTCCGAAGAATCTTCGAGAACTTCGGGGCTTACAGGGACGTCTGGCATACATCCGGAGGTTCATAGCAAACCTTTCCGGTAAAGGTCAATCCTTTACTTAGCTCATGAAGAAGGGAGTCTCTTACGTCTGGACAGAGGAGTGCCAAAAGGCTTTCGACGACATCAAGGCTTACTTGACAAGCCCGCCAGTCCTGGTAGCACCTGTCGCCGGCAAACCATTTCTCCTCTACGTCTGTGCCATGGATCATTCCCTTGGCGCTCTGCTGGCTCAAAATAGCGATATAGGCTACGAGCAAGCGATCTACTACCTCAGTCGAACGCTCATCGGAGCCGAACACCGGTACAACCCCGTTGAAAAGGAGTGCTTGGCCTTGGTGTTTGCCATCCAGAAGACTCGCCATTATGTCTCGGGCCAGACAATTCATGTCATCTCCCGAGTCAATCCACTCAGAGTCCTCATGACGAAGCCAGGGTCATTAAACTCCCGGCTAGTTACAAGGGCGATCCTGCTAACACCATACAACATGGTGTTTGTGCCACAAAAAGCCGTTAAGGGTCAGGCCCTGGCCGACTTTTTAGCTGCACACCCCATCCCGGAGTCCTCAAGACTCTATGAAGACATCCCGAATGAGGTTCAAGAATCAAACGTCACCGAAGGAAGCTCCGTTTGGCGGATGTTTTTTGATGGCGCTTCAAGAACAGACCCCAAAGGCCAGATCGTCGCAGGAGTGGAGGTAGTCTTAGTCTCCCCCGATCAGCTGGTCATCCAGCGTGCTTACTCTCTTTCGAAGCCGTGCTCCAACAATGTTGCCGAGTACAACGCGCTCATTATGGGACTCCAGCTGGCACAACAGCTGGGGGTAGATCATCTGGAAGCCTACGGCGACTCGAAACTCGTCGTAAACCAGATCCGAGGGCAATACGAGGTTCGCAATGAAGATCTGATCCCTTACCATGAAGTTGCATTGAACATCATTTCAACCTTCACCGGGTTCTTCATCGAACACGTACCTCGTCTACAAAACCTAGAGGTTGATGCTCTGGCTGGCCTCGCGGCCTCATTAGCAGCACCCCTTAGGACTCAACACTACGTCACGGTAGTTGGCCGAGATTTGGTTTGTCCTAGAAACAACCTATGCTTACGAGTGGCCCACGCCATGCCGACAAGTACTGGTGTTAATGTCCGAGACTGGAGGTTCCCGTTCATCGACTTCGCCGTCTACGGAATTCTTCCAGAGGAACCGAAGGAAGCCGTCTCAGTCAGGAGACGTTCTCTTCGATTCTATTATGATACAGCCACTAAAATGCTGTACCGACGCTCCTACGATGGGCTTCTCCTTCGATGCCTGTCCAACGAAGAGGCGACCGAAGCTCTTCGAGAAGCTCATAATGGAACTTGCGGAGCTCATCAACCTGGTCCTAAGTTGCAGGATCGACTGCGACGCATGGGCTACTATTGGCCAACCAAGGCCGCTGATGCTGTCGACTATGCTAAGAAGTGCCATGCGTGCCAACTTCACGCAGACTTCATTCATACGCCGTCAGAACCACTACATCCTACAGTCGCCTCCTGGCCCTTCGAAGCCTGGGGCATGGACATTGTAGGACCGATCACCCCTCCTTCATCAAGGGGGCACCGCTTCATCCTCGCCATTACCGATTACTTCTTTAAATGGGCAGAAGCAGTCCCATTGGCGGAAGTAAAGAGCTCCAGGGTGGTCAGCTTTATCAAATACCATGTGATTTACCATTTTGGAGTACCCAGGCGGATCATCCATGATAATGGTCCTCAGTTCATCAGCCATATTTTCAGCAGATTCTGTGATAAGAATCGCATTCAAAACGTAGCATCAACCGCCTACAATCCGGCAGCAAACGGATTGGCCGAGGCGTTCAACAAAACTATCGTCAGGCTACTCAAAAAGGTCGTGTCATCCAACAAACGTGACTGGGACGAAAAGCTTGGCGAATGTCTTTGGGCCTACCGTACAACGGTACGAACCCCAACAGGCAACACACCATTCTCCCTGGTCTACGGGAGTGAAGCGGTACTGCCTCTCGAGATCCAGATACCCTCACTCCGCGTAGCAATCACAAACAAACTCACAGAAGAGGACAATCAACGTCGTCGTCTGCGGGAGCTGGAGGCACTTTACGAAAAGCGTCTCCTAGCTCAACAACATATCGAACTCTACTAAGCCCGTATATCACAGGCTTTCAACAAGAAGGTCAAACAGAGAACTTTTCAAGTTGGCGACCTGGTTCTGGCAGTCAGAAGGCCGATGGTGTTAACTCACAAGACACCAGGAAAGTTCGAGCCCAAGTGGGAAGGACCTTTCATCATTGAGACGGTATACTCAAACGGTGCTTACCGCATCGCCAAACCTAATAGGGACTTGTTCATGATGCCCATCAACGGCAAGTTCCTGAAGAAGTACTACTCTTGACATCTTTCAGATATGTGCTTCCACAAGGGGATCTATGGACCCAATCATCAGGATTTACAGACAATTTCCTTCCAATAAAACCATACGCTTCCGGAACCCAGCTGTTCCGTAGCATCCTCCAGTAGAAAGACAACCACATCCACATCACCTCTGAGTTGTCCCTCTACACCCTACAAAGCGAAATCTTACACTTCGTAAGCCTACGCTATCCTTCATGTTTACCACGTCCACATTACCTCTGAGTAAACATCTCGTACCAATAACCCCTGCGTTGTCGTACATTGATCGCAGAACTTCCACGTCCACATCACCTCTGAGTTGTTCAGCGTATCCCCCAGGATCATTCCTACCACGTCCATAAAACCTCTGAGTAGGAAGATTCTATTATTTGAACCCTAATGATTGCCACGTCCATATTACCTCTGAGCAAACATGTTGGTTCCTTCAAACTTATTATCTGTACCTAAAAGCCAAGGTGCGCAAAAGATAATAGGTCCACACAAATCATCAAGTTCATGATAACAAAAATGAACACATCACAAAAAAGTTGCGTACTTCTTTATTTTCTAAAAAAAAAGAGAGTACAGGACTACACTATCCCCAGCAATAGTTACAAAAAAAAAGCAGAGACTACAATCCCTAAACATCTCCAGCGGAACTTCCATGTCCATATTACCTCTGAGTAGTTCCGCGTATCTCCCTCCAGAGTCATTCCTACCACGTTTATATCACCTCTGAGTAGGAAAGCTCTACCATCAATCACATATTTACCACGTCCATATTACCTCTGAGTAAATATGTTGGTTCTCTCTCTCTCTCTTAACTTATTATCTGTACCTAAAACCAAGGTGCGCCATGGATGATAAGTCCACATAAATTCCCCAGTGGAAGTACCCAAACCTATCACGTCCATACTACCGCTGATAGGATTGTCACACCTAAACAGCTCTACCATTCATGCTTCTTGTTCAAAGTATGTCAAAACTTGTCCAAAAGTTTTAAAAACTTTGAAGGGGGTCTTGTAGAAGCATGAAAAAGATGGGATCTTTCTTTTAATTCCACATCGGAAAGGAGAAGAAGGGAGGCCTCATTCTACTCTATATATAGAGACCTCTTGCCTCCTTTGAAAAGGGCACCAAAATAACTAAAGAAGAGGGAGCCCATTATCCAGGGAGCCCGTTCGAGCCACAAAAGTTGCAGTATTCTTCTGGGTTGGCTGCAAGTTCTTCACTCGCTGTTATGGCGAGGATAATTTGGACTCTAAGTACTATGCGCCCCATGGGCTGGTACGAAGAAGTCCAAGGCGGCATGGGCCATGCGCCTCAAACATGCTATGCCAGCAGTAAACCAGAAGCATGCGCTCACAATCATGCGCGCTGCTGATGGTAAGCTATACAAGGTCGACTCGGGTGCTGCGGTGCCAGAAACGAGCCAACCTTCAAAGTCCTTGTCTCACTTGGGCGCATCTATTGCGTTCACAACCAAGTCGAGCAAGGCAAACCCAGTGGTCTTGAACTCCCGTGCCTCCTCTGGTTGTGCGTCTGAGGTCCGTTCAAGTCACTTCAAATGCTGTGGTTCCTCCACTACTGATCGGGATGCCTGTTTGGTATTAGATCAGGAGGCGCAGCACTCACTTGACCACCCCGGCACTTAGCTTTGCCATGCGCCTGAAGGGGGTGCGAAGGTGGCACTCTCACTTGACCACCCCGGCGCTTGGCCTTGCCATGCGCCTGAAGGGGGTACGAATGTGGCACTCTCCTCCAACGATCTGCGCAACGTGATCACTCACAAGCGCCGATCAGGAGAGCCGACCAACAAGCATAATGTGCCCCTCACAGGGCACACTTGTGCTACGGTCGTCATCAACTGCTGCTACCGCAAGACTGTGGCTCCACCACCAAGGCAGTCTGTGTTCCAACAGTTACAACATGCTGTACATGTCTCCCAGCGCATCACTCCGCCCTGTCAGAGTGAATCACTTCTTCGTCAACGTACAGGTGCATCTACCAGCCTGGGGCTCTTATCTTCTGAAGGAGTTTACCGTCAAAGCTTCTTTGAACAAGGAGAACCATCATACAGTACAATGTCTTGCCAAAGAGGAGGATCAGTCGAATCCATCTTCGTCGAGAAGTCAAGGGAGAGACAACAAGACTCTCTTAAACTGTTGCTATTCATAGGCCAGGGCAAATCAAACCTATGCGCCAAGTGGCAACCTTCCCGAAGTCAGTGCAATGAACTTGTATTTTTGATGAATGAACTCGCCTCTTCGAATTCAGCTAAGTCAGGGAGCCACTAATGCTCTGAAGAACTCAACAGACGGACCAATAAAGATGCGCCATGCACAGACGTGCCCTTCAAACATCAAGCGCATCAGCACAGACGCGCCCTTCAACATCAAGCACATCAGCACAGACGCGCCCTTCAGTGCCAAGCGCATCACAGAGGATGCGCCCCCATGCGTCCCCATACGCCTAGTGGAACGCCAATCGACGCGCCCACTCAGCTGTCCATCGAATGTCAGAAACATTAAATGCTAAACCGACAGAGTTGGCAGCACACCTCCCAAAGTCTGAACAGTTGACAGCTTTTTCAGAAGACGAAGCGTCGGCAACGTCAGCATCATCATTTCCTTTACTCCGACGGCTACTGCCACGTGGCCACCCAACCACTCGTATGCGCCTCCGCATCCATGCGCTCAAATCCGCATGCGCCTTAAAAGCTATGCGCCTCAGACTTTTCACTGATCCCTAAAGACAGAAGAAAAGTCTCCATTTGAAGCTCTGCATGCGCCTCAAAAGCCATGCGCCCCAGACTGCTCTCTGATCCCAAAAGACAGAAGGAAAGTCGCCTGCATGCGCCTCAAAAGCCATGCGCCCAGAATGGTTCATGACTCCTAAAGGTTACGAGCCAAAGTCTCCTCATGCGCCCAGTCCTAGGCGCATCCCACCAGATCATTCCCCATAAAATTCGAGATCTCCGAGCTTTGAGTCGATGACACGTGTCCTTTGACTCAACTCACCCAAGATCTCAGCAACAGAAAGATCTTCTTCTCTGCTACGTGCCAGCTCACAACAGCAACATGAAGAAGTCAACCCCTCGATCAGGGTGCATCGTCCATGCACCTCCATCAGCAATCAACACGTGGCGTCCCCGTGTACAGGCGCATCCTACATGCGCGCATGAGCTGCCAGCCTGCAAAGCTATAAATAGAGGGATTATTTCCTTCTTTCACACATACATACGGACAACACAGAGGACACCCAACGAAGGAACATATCACCAGAGAGGCAGATACAGACACTCAACGTCTTTCTCCTCTCAGCAAACTCCAGCACCCAGAGCAATCCAAACCTTCAGAGAACCGATAACCGTCGTCAGCTCGTCAACGGAGTCAACGCATTACCACTCGCTCCATCGGCACAAGGGACCCAGATAAACAAAAGTGTACTCCTAGGACTACATCTAAGTCCTATATTGTAACATTGTTCTGTTTGTATTGAAATTTGTAATCAAACAATTTTAATGGCAAACAAGTACGACCTTCATGAATTCTTATTTATACATTCTGGAGTCAGCACAGTTTGCCTCGATACCCTGAAAGGGATTAAGATCGACCACTTCCTTCCTAACTTCTCCATTGTCATCGACATATTTGAAGCACTGATGGAGACTGGATGGCATGATGTTATGTTCATGCAACCATGGTCTCCCTAACAAAGCATTGCAGGAGCCATGATTGTCAATCACATAAAAAGTAACTTTTGTGCGAAGATTGCCGATTTGAACTTTCAGGCGAATGTTTCTTAGTGGTTCACTTGTCCCGAAATTGAATCCCAAGATAGTCATGACTATTGTAGAGAGATTATGCATTGGGATTTTTAGGACATCAAGTAAAGTCTTCGACATAATGCTAAGTGCAGATCCAGGATCAATCAGGTTGCGATCAACCTTTATTGTATCGACATATCTTGTGTAGTATAAAGGTCAGTCATGTCGATTGTCATCTAGGAGCATGTCTGTCATGACCCGCACCCTAGAGTAAGGGCACGAGACATGGGTACGTCCAGCCTATGCCGCAGTATCGACGGTTAGAACGTTGTCCTAGGTCACAACATCTAACAGTTAAAGGTAATACACAGTTATACTCCCCGAATGGGGGTGACATAACAGAATATAACTCAATCACATCTAAGTTAGAACAGGATAAAGGTAGAATGATAATGAAAGATAATATCCTGAACAGAAGAAATCACAGAGATACAATCCAGAATTCTAAGTGTCTAAAAATAAGTACATATCCAAAAATATCTCAGAATCTATATACAGTGATCCAGGAATAGTAAAGACAATCCTAAACTAAGGGAGTGTCGTCTACTGCTAGTGGATCCTGCTGCTGGTCCAAATCCAGGCACTCATCTAGTGTGGAACCGTAGTAAGTAGGGCAGAACGCCTAAGCCTCGTCCTCTGTAATATTTTTAACAGGTCCAGTCAGGACGGGAACGAGCACATATCTCTCAAACAGTTCATAGCACGTTAGGAGTATAAATCATGCAATAGAGTAAAATACAGGAAGTGCTGAATGGAAGTACGAGTAAATAGGAGATATTTGTAACTGAAAGTAAATACATGATAGTAGAGACTGTAAGTGGCTACGTGATTTAGAGTACAATATGGTTATGTAAACGGCTTAGGGGCACATGAATACAACTAAGGAGGCACATGAATACAGCTACTAGGGATAGTGTTCACATAACCAATTCTACTCACCCCGCCCCAATCAATACACAAGGATCCATTCAAGTTACGTTATAAGCACATGAATACAGCTAAAATACGTGAACTCATGTAATGAGTAGTACAAGAGGCACATGATAAAGCACATGAAAGTACATGAAGCACATGAAAGCACATGAGAACATGTAAAAATATGAACTAGTACGAGTACAAGGAGTACCTGATGCACATGATAAAGTACATGAACATAAAATTTCCGATGCACCCGTAGAGGGATAACATCTTAGGAAAGGATCCATATAGTACTAATCTGTGAAGATACGTGTCAGCATCATGTAGAGTAATCTAGAGCATGAATATAGTCCAAACAGGTATGAAAAGATCAGAGAATGTACTCGCCTGCTAACTGAATGTCCGAGATAAAAGTACTATCCGAGGAGTGGTGTCTGGCTCCTATTTAGAACAGTACAAGTCACAACAAGTCCAGAATAGTAATAAAATGCACTATAATGCGTTCTACATGAATCTAGGTCAAACTAGACCAAAGTCAACTCTTGGTCAACTCTGGTCAACCCAAGAAGTCAAACTCGGTCAACCAAGTCAAACCTAAGTCAAACTAGTCTAACTAGTCTATTCTAGGTCTAACAAGCCATTCTAGGTTCTAACAAGACTAATCTTAGTTTACTAGGCAATATCATGCCCTAACAACCATAACACATCTACACAAGATATTATCTATATCTAAACAATACACATATTGACAAGGCTATATAATGTAACTTAGAAATATATAACCTATAGCCACTATACAATATCACCCATACACTATATCATAATATATTAGCACACACTAATATATATGGAAACCTATATATATATATATATATATATATATATATATATATATACATAATATATAAAAAAAAAAAAAAAAAAAAAAATATATATATATATATATATATATATATATATATATATATATATATATATACATAATATATATATATATATATATATATATATATATATATATATATATTGTAGGAGCGTAAAAAGTGCTTCATAGAATGAGTAAAAGAGATGGAGCATTCCACTCAAATTGATCCATTTTACGCCAAAGAGAGGCTAACCATTTTACGCCTAAAGCAGCCAGGGTCAAGCCATTGGTTTTACGCCTAAGACAGGTTAACCACTTTACGCTGGACAAAGTTGTCAAGTCTTGTATTTAATGCAAAGTCTGACATGAAGATTTAATGATGACATATACCACAGAATTCGAAGTGATTTGTTTTACACAGAGACCAATGTTGTCGTTTAGTATGTGGACTGAGCTATTTTTACGCTCATAGTATGGCTTCTTTTACGCATGGAGACTATACGAGTTTTTACGCTCAAAAGTTGACGTGTGCATAAAGTTTATTTGGGCTACTTTACGTTCAAGGTTATTTAATAACCACTTTACGCGGGAAGTCCATGTCAGGGCTATTTTATGCCTAGTTTACTGCTTTACGCTCAGAGTATATTGGGGATATTTTTACGCCCTATTTTTCTTCACCAGTTTGGAACGTGGTTTGCCTACATGGCTTTCATGCCACACATCTCGAAGAACGTTTGTACGTGCATCCTATTCTTACTGAAATGATGGGACATGTGTCAACGTAAGCAGAGGATGACTTTGGTCATGGGTGGCAGTTGTTAGTGTAAAGACGGAACTTTTGCTGAGTTTTTACGCACAAGAGCCCAAGTCTATAAATAGACTTATTTTTCTCACATAAGACACA
This sequence comes from Iris pallida, assembly GCA_029216955.1. Taxonomy (NCBI): domain Eukaryota; kingdom Viridiplantae; phylum Streptophyta; class Magnoliopsida; order Asparagales; family Iridaceae; genus Iris; species Iris pallida. The sequence goes on from JANAVB010034420.1 coordinate 1,310,913, forward strand.
CACGGAGACAGGAGGAGAGAAAACAGAGAGATTAGAACTCAGAGATTTTGATTCTCCAGAGCATTCTTCTTCAACCTTTCTTTCAGAATAGAGTGAAGCAAAGCAGTAAAGCATTCGGCCTCGCCATTAGTGCCCAAGTGCGTCGATACCTTTCTGGTGACTTAGTTCTTCCAGTTGTTCAACTTCAAGCAGTGATCTTCATCATCATTGTATGGTCCAAGGAACAAAGTGATCATTTATAGATCATACTTCCATAGCAATACTTTCCTAGAATCAAATTTGTACTTCTTGTACTTTTTCTCGTTTTATTTTCAAAAGCCGATTTCTAGGCTAATTTGTTAAGTGAAATAAAATGGCGACTCTGCTGCGGATGACCTTCTCCTCTGACGAGGAGGCAATTGCTCAATACGATGATGTTTCGGTCGGTTCGACCAAGAAGACTCTGGTTGTGCACTTCGACCAGACTGCCTACGAAGAAATGCTCCGAACTGGGGGTGGTTCTTGCTGCTCCAATGTTCAAAAGTCTCGCAAAGCACGAAAAGTTTGGATTCCTAAATCAAAAGTAGCTTCTGACCTCTCTGTTGCTTCTGACGGCAAGGGAATTCGTCCCACTCCTGTCGTAGGGGCTCCCGTTCGTAACGAGGCAGTTCTTACTTCAGCGTTGCACTCTAAGTGTGGCAATTTATCTCCCGTCTGTGACGGTGAAGATAATCAGGTTCCACGCCCACTGCGTAGGAACCAAGTTTTATGTCCAGTGGGTAAAAACCAAGTTTTACGCTCTTCGCATAAAGGAAAATCTTCCGTCTGTGACGTGGTAGATAATCAATTTTTACGCTCTACGCGTAAAGGTAAGTCTCATGTCTGTGACAGTGTAGATAAAATTCGCAACGATGTTTTCACATCTAATGTGAATGTACCTAAACGCGTGAAATATAAAATGTTGTTGGTAAAGCTTCAGTTCTACACCAACAACCTTCTTATACTGCTTTACGCAAAGTACCAAACCTACAAATTACACGCAATGAAAATGGAGTCCTTCGTGCTAAAAAATCTCAAGATTTATGCACATAACTCCAAACGCGTAAAAATGTACAGTTTGGTTCTGCTAATGCAGCCAATAATCTTTTTTATACACAAGGGACTAAACGTTTTTCTACCCCAAATGTACTAAATAAGAATACTACCTCTACTCCTTCTGATTTACGTGAATTGCTAATACAAAAGCGTAAGAACAGACAATCTCCGGTGACATTCCCCCAAGAAAAACATCATTGTGAGTATCACCAGGTTGTAATCAACTGTTGTTGTTCAGCTTCAAAACGTTAGTTTTTGATCGATTGAGTTTTAATGTGCCTCAACAACAAGCTGAAGATCAAGAACATGAGTTGTCATATGTGTCAATAAACATGGCATCTCATACTAACAGAGGACGACGTCCGAGACGGAATATATCCCAAACTCCAGGTCAACAACAGTTCAACAGACTTCTTGATTCCTTTGAAGGAGTATATCAGAATACTCGATCAAGAAGACAAAGACAATTACAGACTTCTGATTCAGAAGCTGGGGTTACTCAATCTTTTGAGTCCGAAACTGATGGTGTCGATTCATACTTCTATAGTAATCCCTCTATATCTTCAAGAGAAGTTGAATCCTACGCTATTGGAGATAAACCAGAGACGTCATCTGCTAATACAGAACAACGTCTCACTGCCGTTGAGCAATCACTGAAAGACATGCTTAACATGGTGCGAAGCATGCACCAGATAATATTGACTCAGCAAACTGCGCAGCCGGCAGTAATAATACCGGTACCAGTAGCAGCACAAACTCAAGATAGTCAAGGGGCTGAAATACCTTTGAATATTCAAGAGTCTGCTGTTAACCAAAATTCTGTATCTTCAGATTCTGTCATTCCTGAAGATGTACCACCTCCAGTGGGGGTTATGGTACATCCAACAACCATTCAATTAAATGTGCTTCCTCAAACCAGTGAAGCTATTCAAGCAGTGCATGAACTCAAAGCACAGTTTGAAATTTTGAAGTACAAAGATCAGCTCCAGAGGTTAGGGATTAAGCAACCTTATCCTCCTCATTGGAATGATGTACCCTTTCCACCGAAATTTAAGCCACAATCTATGGTTTTGTTCGATGGAAAAGCATCTCCCAGTCAGTATATCAATTACTTTGATATTATGACTGTACATTTGCAGAAAAATGATACTCTTCTCACTCGAGTGTTCATCGGGTGCTTAACGGGTTCAGCTTACGACTGGTATCGTAGTTTACCCGATAATTCTATTTCGTCTTTTGACGAATTCAAGGCAATGTTTCTCTCCCGCTTCTATGAAGGAGGTATGGACATGAACATGTCCTCCTTGGTAGAAATCAAACAAAAGAAGAAATAAGATACTCGGACTTTTATCGAACGTTTTCGACAGGCTACTCTAAAGATGCCTCCTGGTATGCCAGATTCAGCGCTAATTGATATATGCAAGATGAATCTGCGACCATCCATTGCTGTCTTCACGGGTTCCCAATTCACAGATTGGGCTTCGTTTATCATAGCAGCAGTTTCTGCCGAGACCAATGGTAGGTTGGCTCCTGAACATGGGATGATTTTTAATTCAGAAGATAAAGGGAAGAAAAGTAATCCTGGTAATAATTCTGGCAATCGTAATATGAAAGGAAAAGATATCTTATGGTCAATCTTTCCAAGAACAAAAGGATGCCGAATAATCAGGAATCTTCCAGGCCAAAGGAAGAATACTCTTTTGACAAAAGTGATATCCCAGGGATATTCCAATGTTTGGTGAAGAGTGGTAAACTCCAGATTCCGGAGCCAAAAAGGCCTAATGAGGTGAATCTAACTGACAATCCTAAATATTGTATCTATCATAGATACATTAATCATCCTACCAGTGCTTGCTATGTCTTGAAAAATAAATCCAAGAGCTGATAAATGGCGGTGCTATCGCTTTAACCAATGATGACCATACGGTTACAACCAATATAGTTTCTCTTCAGTTCGGGGATTTTCCTCCACAGCAAGTCCCAGATGGAATTATCCCAATCCCGAAGGCGACAATGAAGATCGTGGATATCCCGCCATCTAGAGAAGAAAATGCAGGATTGCTGCCTCTCACATTAAAGAATGGTAAAATCATGTGGGTACATCCTGACTTAGTACCTGAGTTGGAAAATGAAGGTAAAACTTTAAAATCCAAGAAAGGTAAGAAAGTCAAAACTTGCAACATAATTTCTCATGTTATTCTAGATCCTGATGATTAGGATCATCTATGGGATGGCCTTCCTTTAGAAGATAGATTGAGAGGACTGAACATCTGTCCTCCGAGTCTAGCTCCTACTACCAAGCTTAAGCTTACTCATCAGCAGTGGCTAGCCATGAACAGCGATCCCTTATACAGGGCACAACAAGTCTTTGCTGCTCATGAAAAAGCTCCGACAGGGATTTTTTCTCATATCCCAAATCCTTCTCCTGTGGTTACAAAAGGTCTTTCGTCTTCCTCTTCTGTTGAAACACCTGTTAAAAGTCCGTTGCCCACTCACTTGTATAGTCAGCAATCTGTCCTTCTCATGTAGAAGATGGGTTATGACTTTCAAAAGGCAGAGGGTTTGAATTATGAGAAAGAAATACGACTTCCTTTACAAATTCAAAATCAAAACTCCACTGTTGGATTGGGTTCTTTAGTTCCTCATAACAACCCTCACAAGAAGAAGGCTAAAGGAAGGAAGACTAAATCCTGTAATATGGTACTTCCTTCTCTTGAGTCCGAAGAAGAAACTTTTGCTGGTACAAGATCTAGGAAAGAGTACCACAAAGATTATGAGGGATCCTCCAAAGAAGCAAAAGACGTAGTGGAAACACTACCAGCTCAACCTTCTCCTGTTCCTGCTAAACCATCTGTGGTCGAAAAGGGGAAACAGAAAGCAATACGCTTTGACATCCCATTGAAGTCTGCTTCCAGTCAGGGGGTAGTGATGAAATCCTACAAATTTGATATTCTAGCTCAGTTGGCTAATACCCCGGCTAGACTATCTATATTTGAGATGCTTCGTCTTTCTAGAGAAAGCAGAGAGACTTTGAGTGAAGCTTTACTTCAAGCAGATTCATGCTTGGCTCAACTCAAGAGTCCTGATAATACACCAGTGTCATGTCCACAATGTCATAGTATGATGGAAGCAATTTCCAACATCACCTTTAAACAAGAAGATATATTGTTGAAGCATAACAAGCATGACAGGCCTCTGTGCTACACTGGGTATATTGGATCCACTGAAATTGACAGGATTTACATTGATCCTTGGTCTTCAATTAGCATAATTCTTCAGAGTATGCTAAGACCCCTGAGGATTCCTACTAGTGATCTGACTTACACTAGTACTACGATAGTTGGTTTTAACTCTGGCAAGAGCAAACCACTGGGGAAGATTCGTCTGCAGATTCAGATTGGTGATCTTCGAACTATAGTAACTTTCTATGTTATCAACTTAGACGTCTCCTATAATATCCTCCTGGGAAGACCGTGGATTCATGAACATAATATCGTGCCTTTAACTCTCCACCAATGCTTCAAATATGTAGATTCCCAAGGAGTTGTGAAGACTGAGTTCACTGATATCAATCCTTTCAAGGGTGTCGAAGCCTATTTCTCTGATTCAAGGCTTTATAAACAAGAGCATATGAAAGAGATATCAGACATAGCTGAAGATCAATCATCTACTGAGGATCAGTCTTTTAACGAAGATCCGCTAGAAGAGCAACCTTTGAAGATCATAGTCAAGGGACGAATCCAATCCCAATCTGTCAATGATCAACCTTTGATAATCAAGGTTAAAGGAAGAACTCAAGCTTCATCTGAGGAATCAGTAAATGTTCCTGCTAAGAGCCAAGTTCAACCTTTTATGATCAAGGTCAAAAGGCGTACTTCTTGTATGAATGATCCAGAACCACCATTGATTGTCAATCTTGGCAAATCTACGCAGAAGACGGATAATGGTCCATTAATGATTAATCCGAAGCGTAGCAGTCAAATTGTAAATGATGTAAATATTGATCATTCTGTACTTTTTTCGAGTATATGGCTCTCAAGTTTATTGAAAGAATGACTTTATCTTCTGATAATCAAAGTCATCAACCAGAAGAAACTTTATACATTAACTATAAGGAAAATTCCTTTCCTCTTTAGGTTGATGTCGGACCTTATGCTTAAAGGTTCCTAACATATTCTCCCTATCTTCTTCTTGTAGCCGCTTCATCACAAGCTTGCGTAACTTTTAGACGTCACGAAGAATCTTATTTCGTGGTTCCGTCTGATAAGAAAAACAAGCGCCAAATTGTGTTTGGCCTGGCTAGAAATATCCCTGTTGCTCAGACAAATGATCTGAAAGATAAAGATAAAGGAAGAATCCGAATTGACAAATATAGTCAACAATCTATCAAAATTATCCAGAATATGGGATATGATTTGAAGACTATGCAAGGTCTCAATCAAGGCAAGGGTAGATGACTACCATTATGTGGTGATCCGTTTTACCAGAAGACTCGTCATGGGTTGGAATATGATCCGTTCCACATGTTTAATGACGACATACAAGAAAAATTCTCTTCTAGTTCTTCGCAATCGTCAGATTCAGAAGAAATTCAATTCATCGAATCCGATAATTCTCGTTCTTCATATGATGAATTTGAACAAATATTCTCAGTTAATATGGTTCAAATTGATAGTGAATCTGAGCCATTTGAGAATGATCCTTGAGCTCAACACATGGACACTCAGTGGGAACTTTATTTTGAACAGCGACAGCCACCTACAGAGGATGAGGTTATTCAGATTGATGTTGGAGATGGAACTACGTCCAAACCGATATTCATCAGTAAGAACCTTTCTGAAGATGAAAAGGAAGAATTGATAAAACTTATCAAAGAATATATTGACATCTTTGCATAGAGTTATGAGGATATGCCGGATCTAGATCCTAAAGTTGCTACTCATAAACTCAATATTCTTCCTAATGCCAAGCCTGTAAAACAACAGCAATGACGTTTCAAACCAGATATGATGGATGCAATTGAAGCAGAAGTCAAAAAGTTGATTACATGTGGCTTTGGTCGTGAAGAGCAACACCCGGATTGGGTTGCTAATATTGTTCCTGTTATGAAGAAGAACGAAAAAGTCCGAGTTTGCATAGATTATCGAGATCTTAATGCGGCTTATCGAAAGGACGAATTCTCACTTCCCATTACTGATGTCATGATAGACAATACATGCGGTTTTAAACGCATGTCTTTCATGGACGGATTCTCAATATACAATCAGATCAAGATGCATCCAGAAGATGAGAAGCATACTGCTTTTCGTACACCCCTTGGGGTTTATTGCTATACGGTTATGCCATTTGGTCTTAAAAGCGCCGGTGCCACGTATCAACGGGCTATGAGCAATATCTTTCAAGAACATCTATGGAAGATAGTTGAATGCTACGTAGATGACATTGCTGTTAAAAGTCGATCGAAGGTTGATCACATTCAGGACTTGAAGACAGTATTTGAATTGATGCGCCAGCATCAATTGAAAATGAACCCTACTAAGTCTTTCTTAGGGGTTTCCAGTGGTAAGTTTTTAGGATTTGTCATTACTTCTCAGGGTATCCATGTTGATCCTGATAAGGTTAAAGCAATTTTTGAAATGCGTCCTCCTCGTAATCTAAAAGAACTCCGTGGCTTTCAGGGTCGTATTGCTTATATCAGAAGACTTATATCTAATCTTTCTGGGAGATGTCAACCTTTCTTCCGTCTATTAAAGAAAGGTGTATCATTTGTTTGGGATGAAGCGTGTCAGAAAGCCTTTAATGACATTAATCAATACCTTACAAATCCACCTGTTCTGGTACCTCCAGTGGTAGGAAGACCATTTTTGCTATATGTTCGAGCCTGGGATCATTCACTTGGTACTCTTCTTGCACAGAAAAGTGATATGGGTCATGAACAAGCAATATATTATCTGAGTAGAATGATGGTCGAAGCTGAACACAGGTATACTCCTGTGGAAAAGGAATGTCTAGCCTTAGTTTTTGCCGTCCAAAAGACAATACATTATGTGACAGGACATACTATTCATGTCATCTCCAGAATAAATCCCATTCGGGTATTGATGAGAAAACCAAGCATTCTTAACTCCAGGTTAGCTACCTGGGTGATGTTACTTACTCCTTATGACATGGTTTATGTACCTCAAAAATCAGTGAAGGGTCAAGCATTAGCTGATTTCTTAGTTGCTCACCCTATACCTGAAACATCGAAGTTATATGAGGACATTCCAGATGAAGTCGTGGATTGTAACATGACTTTGAAGAATGACATATGGCAATTATATTTTGATGGAGCATCACGAGTAGGACCTAAAGGTAATATTGTCTCTGGGGTAGGAATTGTCCTGGTTTCTCCTGATAAAATGGTCATATACCGTGCCTATTCTCTCAATGAGTCATGCTCCAACAATGTAGCAGAATATAATGCTCTATTGATTGGTCTCCAAGTAACAAAACAATTGGATATTGAGTTCTTAGAAGCTTATGGAGACTCTCAATTGATTGTTAATCAAGTTAGAGGGACTTATGAGGTCAGAAATCCTGATCTCATCCCTTATCATCAAGTGGTAGTCGAGTTGGTCCTTTCATTCAAAGGATTCTTCATTGAATTTGTACCACGTTCTCAGAATGTGGAGGCTGATGCTCTTGCTAGCTTAGCTGCAGACTTGGCTGTTCCAATCCGAAGACAAAATACAATTACTTTGTTGGACCGAGACTTGTTCTGTGTCAAGAATAATCTATATATTAAACAAAATTATGCTACAGAGTCAAGTTCTCAGCAGAAGGATTGGAGAATTCCATTCATTGATTATGCAGTTCATGGGATTTTGCCTAAAGACCCAAAAGAAGATGCATCAATCAAGAGACGATCGTTTCGATTTTATTATGATTCGTCTTTACATATGCTATACCGTCGCTCATATGATGGACTCTTGCTGCGCTGCCTCTCAGAAAGTGAAGCCAAACAAACACTGCGAGAAGCTCATGATGGTATTTGTGGTGCTCATCAACCGGGTCCTAAGTTTCAAGACCGCATTCGAAGAATGGGGTATTATTGGCCTTCTATGATAGCAGATGCTGTAGACTATGCCAGAAGATGTAAAGCATGTCAGATTCATGCTGATTTTATTCATCAACCATCTGAATTTCTATATCCTACAGCAGCCTCTTGGCCCTTCGAAGCTTGGGGCATGGATATCATTGGTCCTATTAACCCTCCTTCTGTTAAGGGACATCGGTTTATATTAGCTATAACCGATTACTTTTCTAAGTGGGCAGAAGCAGTTCCCCTCGCTGAAGTGAAAACATCTAATGTAATCAGCTTCATCAAACATCATGTCATTTATCGCTTCAGGATTCCTCGATGAATAATTCATGACAATGGACCACAATTTTCCAGTCAGGCATTTTATCGGTTCTGTGATAAGAATCGAATTCAAAATCTGGCTTCTACGGCTTATAATCCAGCTGCTAATGGTTTAGCCGAAGCTTTCAACAAGACGATCATCAAACTTCTCAAAAAGTTTGTCTCTTCTAATAAACGTGATTGGAATGAGAAACTTAGAGAATGTTTATGGGCTTATCGAACAACAGTCCGGACCCCTACTGGTTTTACACCATTCTCATTGGTTTATGGATGTGAAGCTGTCCTCCCATTAGAAATCCAGAATCCATCTCTTTGAATAGCCATTGCTAATGAGCTAACTACAGAGAATAATGATCGCTTACGACTCCAAGAACTTGATGGATTGGACGAGAAGCATCTTCAAGCACAACAGCATATTGAGCTATATCAAGCCCGTATATCTCGAACTTTCAATCGTAAAGTTAAAAAGAGGATATTCAAGTTTGGCGAGCTGGTATTAGCTGTTCGAAGACCGATGGTGATTACTCACAAAAGCAAAGGGAAATTCTAAGCGAAATGGGAAGGCCCTTATGTAATTGAGTCAGTGTTTTCCAATGGCGCCTATCGGTTACCAAAGCCCAATGAAGATCTACTCATGATGACGATCAATGGCAAATTTCTTAAGAAATACTATGTATAAAAAAGAAGACAGAATGAAAATAAAATTTCTTTTATTATTATTTTTGTTCAAGACAAAAGATTAAGGACGAGGGCCACTACCTTCGCCTTCCTTATTGAATACATAGTCGGCCAATGCCTCGAAGGCATCGTTGCCTGAGTTCATAAAAAACTTGCAGGCAGCCATCCTCAGCGCTTCTTCTTCAGGAGTTTTTTCTGGCTCTACTAAGAAAGCAAGGATGTCTTAGGGTGGCTTGGGCGTAGAAGAGCTTCCACCTACTTCGGTTGGGCCTGTCACTATCGGCTCAACGGGGCACGTCTCAATGATGTCCTCAACTTTTCTGGAGAATTCATTCTTTTGCTGTACATCCTCGGAAGACATTTCCAATAGAGGAGTGGAACTAAGAATGAAATGATTACAGTGAGTTCTCACCTATTTATAGAAGAGGACTATAAATGAACCGGTCTTTAAAATGGAAAACAACCTTTCATTCCCGAAAAGGCCTGTCCGTTTATTTTATCAGGTTCATCCATTTTATGGAATTGAATCAATATTTTCTTTTCCCGAAAGTTATGTTGGTTCATTCATCCATTGATATTGATGTATATCTTCAATGATATCTGTCTTCTTATTCCCCAGCTACCAAGGTTTGGTTAAGCTGATTTCTTGTCTCCTTATAGAGGGATTTTAAATCTTCTATCTTATCAATTGATTAAAAAGTGGGATTCATTATTTATCATGTTTTCATGACCTCTGGATAAATATTAAATCTACTTACTTTTCTTATCTATCATTTCCATTTGACCTCTGTATAGATATTAATCTAATTTTCTTTGAGTTCTTACATACTGTCATGTCCATATTACCTCTGATAGTATTGTATACTCTAAAACAGAAAACAAGATTTTATTATCTATCATGTCCATAATTACATTTGGATAGATACAAATCATTGAGCATAGAAGACTTGTCATTTCCACTCTCATATTATCATAAAAGTCTATTACATTTCTTAGACTTTCTTACAAATCATAATGAAAATCTATTACATCTTGGATTTTCATTCTATACGACAACGATAACCTAATAGAGAACTATTTCTTCTTTGGATCTTCTTTGTCGGATTCGTTGTTGGTGTCAATTTCTTGCTGTCTGAGCCTCATTGGCAACCAAAACAGTAGGAATTAACTCTGGTCTTCTCTCTCAGACGAGAGGAGAATCCCAGAGTATGGCAGCCCGAAGACATGTTGATGCCAATACAACTGGTGGAGAAGTGGCGGCCTTCCAAAGGAGATAGGAATGTATCCAGCATTGGGATACGATTCCTAGTTCTGCCGTAAAAGGAACTCTACTACCCGATTTCTCGGGATAGAGTTGACTCCACCATCCAACTCTCCGTGTATAAAGGCTCTTCCTACCAACAGAGGAAGACCCTTCTATCCCACGAAGAGTTCTGAGTTGTCTGATTTACGCGTCAAAAGCGCATGAGCTTCCTGATGTTGATGTCAGAAGAATGCTCCTTACAGCGTCAAAGTCGCCAATCCCGGTTCTGGAAAAGCTCTTCAGCCAAACTTCTGCAGAAAACAACAAAGAAAAATTGTTTTAAACAGAAGTATCATCAGACACATATTAGTCAATTAAAACTAAAAAATAGATGCTTACGCAACTTGTTTTAGGCTGCAAGGACTTTACGCCTGAGGTTTTTACGGCAGTGATTCATGAGCATTTAATCTACAAAGGATTTACGCCCGTGTATCAGGTGTACCTTATTCAACAAGGCTTTCTATGCCAGTGTCTCATGTGCACCCTATTCAACAAGGCTTTTACGCTATTGTTTCATGGGAACCTCATTCAACAAGGCTTTTACGACAATTTTTCATGAGCATATTATTCAACAAGGCTTTTACGCCCGTGCATCTTACCTATGAGATTCTATATCTATCAAGGATTTACGCTTATGAGCATCTGTTTTCAACAAAAAGTTCAAAGGCAGACGATTGTTTTACGAATCAAACTTACTACTTAGGTCAAATGGTTCGGCTCTAATAGTGGTTGAATCTACGTCTGGTGATCGGGCGTACAGAGGAACGACATCGGAAAGCATCATCATTTGTTGGAAAATAAAATCTTGCAAAGAGCTACCGGGCATACAGAGGAACGACATCGGAGAGCATCGCAATCGTCATTTGTTGGAGAATGAAATATTTCAAAAAGTTATCTTCGGAAGAATGAGAATGAGAATGAGAATGTATAAAACATTCTTTAACTCAGCTATTTATAAGGGTTGAAAAAACGGTTTGTATGAGTCTATTTCGGGAAAGATCCTACTAAAAGGCTCTCGTGACCACAAGACAGATGCCACGTGTTGATTTGTTTCTCTTGGGAATAAACAACCACAGATGCAGTCAAAGAAAGTGTAGAACGATTCTATATACCAACAGATGAGATCAATATTAAGATCTTATTTATAAAAAGGGGAGTAGGCCCCTACAGATAAGTCGAAGAGTCGCAATACACAGACGACACTTCTACATAAAATATTATTCTTTCTCTCCTTCGTTGGGCTGACGAAGGGAGACACCTAACTCATGCATGTTGCGGATCCCGGAGCGACGCATCAGATTAAGAAATGCTTCTGCATCTCCTGATCCTTCATACGCAGTTGAGGGACCACCATCGATACGACTAAAGACTGCCAGAGTCACTCCAAAGCACTCTAAAAAGTTGCGTGCCGCTCAACCTCTGTCTCTATATCAATTCTGGAGCTCGGAGCCTCTTTGTTAATCTCTTTCTTGGGTGCCATGACAGTATATGGATGAAAAGCAAGAATGAAGAATTTTTCTTTATTTATACAATCAAATCAACTCTTCATATTCCTTATGGGAAACTGATCATTATTAATGCAAACTCGGGGAGATGAAGAAGCATTCGAAAGTTTCGAGAAGAAAATTCATTGTGACGGTTAAGTATTGACCGACACCATTTCTTGACTTTTATGCCGACTGTTGGATATCCCTACTTTTACGCGGATGACTGTTGCGTATCCCGAATTTTATGCTGACTGGTCAAATCTCAACTTTTACGCTTTTGTTCAAAGTGTTTCAAATTTTGAAGATATTTGAAAACTTTGAAGGGGGTCTTGTAGGAGCGTAAAAAGTGCTTCATAGAATGAGTAAAAGAGATGGAGCATTCCACTCAAATTGATCCACTTTACGCCAAAGAGAGGCTAACCATTTTACGCCTAAAGCAGCCAGGGTCAAGCCATTGGTTTTACGCCTAAGACAGGTTAACCACTTTTAAGCTGGACAAAGCTGTCAAGTCTTGCATTTAATGCAAAGTCTGACATGAAGATTTAATGATGACATATACCACAGAATTCGAAGGGATTTGTTTTACACAGAGACCAATGTTGTCGTTTAGTATGTGGACTGAGCTATTTTTACGCTCACAGTATGGCTTCTTTTACGCATGGAGACTACGAGTTTTTACGCTCAAAAGTTGACGTGTGCATAAAGTTTATTTGGGCTACTTTACGTTCAAGGTTATTTAATAACCACTTTACGCGGGAAGTCCATGTCAGGGCTATTTTATGCCTAGTTTACTGCTTTACGCTCAGAGTATATTGGGGATATTTTTACGCCCTATTCTTCTTCACCAGTTTGGAACGTGGTTTGCCTATATGGCTTTCATGCCACACATCTCGAAGAACGTGTGTACGTGTATCCTATTCTTACTGAAATGATGGGACACATGTCAACGTAAGCAGAGGATGACTTTGGTCATGGGTGGCAGTTGTTAGCGTAAAGACGAAACTTTTGCTGAGTTTTTACGCACAAGAGCCCAAGTCTATAAATAGACTTATTTTTCTCACATAAGACACACACGGAGACAGGAGGAGAGATGTCACGCCCCAGAACCAGAATACTGGAGAGCGGGGGCAGACATAGCCAGCTACGTATGTTGAAATGGATTCCACCTCGCTATACGGTCACGGCTGTCTAGATACATGAGGGTTTATCTACAAGCCAACAGTCTCTTAAGGTCATGAACAAGCCTAGTGTCTCAATCACAAGCAAGTAAGTAAAAGTTACAAGATGTATGATCATTAAATATACAATAGTAAGGCGTCCCAAACATTACATATTCAGCTGATCATGAAGCTAGTCGTTACAAAATGTCAGGACTAGCAAGAGTTTAGTCATACATGATCAACCCTAGGACTTGTTAATCATGTTACAGCCCGTAGGCAGACAGTAAGTAAATACAATCGAGCTAAACAGGTGCTCGTCGGCTAAACGCCTCAAAAGAATATTGTTACAATAAAGTGGGAGAGCAAAAATAGATCCACTCGTTGCCCGGGTTACGTCTGGTGGCCACCATCTGGCTGGAAGGTCGGTAGATCCTCTGGAGCTGCTCCGAAATCTGGCCATACAAAAACCAGCTGGGTCAGATCCCAGAAAGAGCAAGTGCCACAAAGGAAGCTTCACTTAGGAACTAAAACCAGCAATCAGCACAAAATATAAATAAAAGTAAGGACTAAAAATAAAAAAATACATCAGGATGATATACGACGAGATAACCATGGGACTATTCAGAGAACCAGGTTACAACCCGTAAACCAAACAAGGACCGGGGTTGTAACCCTTCGTCTGAACAGAACTTGGAATTCTCACCATTTATCGGTAAAATAACTACAAGCATTCTGGTCATTCAATAATCTGGAACAGGATCAGGGCAAGACTAGACCGGTTAGACTCCATCCAATCATTTCACGGCCAAGCAAGAATTACGGCTTGATACTTTAACTAACTAGGGTTGTCACAAGCCTAATTACTAACAAGATGCAGTGAGATTATTCCACAGCCACAAGCCCTGCAGACCATCCAGGTTACCCAAGTCGAAATTAGGGGTTGAATTCGGGTGGGTACACCGTCCAGGAAACGCGTGTACCCTTAGGTAGCTTGAAGGGTGCAACATATGACAGTGTGCTGGAAATGTGCCCTACTCGACAGCAGGCTACAGATCCCAAGCGCGCCCAGGTAACGGGATTGCCTGTAGCTGGGAAATCTCTTCATGACTAATGTGTTAATCTAGTTATTAACCTTAGTCCATTTCAATAGGTACTCCTGACCGTGGTACTCAGGAGCTCCCTCTCTAGACATGATTCAAGACAGGACTGGTTTATTGGTACAAGCACAATCGTCCACGGTGTCCAGGATTAATTATACAGGTCATGTCATGTCAGGTAGCCGTCGCAACAGCTGTTCAAGATAATTATGCCAGGTTTATCATGTCAAGTGTACTTGTCAGGAGTGCGCCACGACGGGCCACTATCAGGTCATGTCAGGTTTTCTTATCAAAAGTGCACCACTATGGGTCAATATCATGTCATGCTCAGGTACCATTTCCAAACATATTAAACAAATCCATGATTATCAAGTTCATGACAAAAGGCGTAAGGATATAAAATGGACGTAAAATATCTAATAAAATATCAATATTCAGGGCTATAGAAGAGTCATGCGGCTAAGTCATATGCGGTCAGGAAAGGGTAGACTCATGCGGCCCAATTAGGAGAGCGCATGCGGCCAGGGTCACTGGATCCCATGCGGCTAAGACAAGGGGGCGCATGCGGTCAGAAAGATAGGAAACTCATGCGGCTGGAGGAATGGGTCTTATGCGGCTAGCTGGCCAATCAGGTACATGCGGCCGGGGGGGAAGTGTGGTTCCATACGGCTCGAGAAGAAGCAACCCATGCGGCTGCGGGGGAAAGAAACCATATGCGGCTCAGAAGGGAAGAGTACTCATGCGGCTGCGGGGAGTAATGCCTATGCGGCTGGGAGCAAGTGTGCATATGCGGCTCGCGAGTGTTGAGTTCATGCGGCTCAGGGTGAAGTCCTCATGCGGCTGGGTCAAGCAAGTCTCATGCAGCCAGCGGGAATGGCGCATGCGTCTGCAGAGTTCAGAACTTATGCGGCTGGGAATTGAGTGAGTTATGCGGCCAAATGAGTTCGGCCCTCATGCGGCTCAAGTACTTCCAGCCATGCGGCTGAAGAGAACACTTGCCGCATGAATATTCATGCGGTCAAGTCAAGCACTGTTCATCTTCTCCAAAATTTCAGAGAAGAAGAACACCATGAGAGCCAAGTCCTCAAGCTCCATAACTCCATCATCCGGAGCCTAAATCCGAACTTCCATAGGTCAAAATGGGGTAGAACGAAATTCTCTACAACATGGAACCATCAAAACTCAAAAATAACAAGATTTAGTAGATCAAAACCCAAGAAATCCGAAAATAATGCAAACTTAGATCTACAAGAATCTAGCCAAGAAAAATGGAAATGCCAAGAACTAAAGTGAGTTAAAATGCTGTAAGAAAGAGAATGAAGTAATAAAATCAGAGTTCCTCCATGAAGCAAGTTGCACTTGCCTAGACCTCTCTCTCCTCTCTCTGGTAGGTAAGAAAGTAATGGGGAAGAAGAAGATGAGTAATGAAGAGAGAGAAAGAAGAAAGGGCAATAAATATCAAAGGTGGTGGTAGGTAGGGGGTTCTCCAAGGGTTCATCATGAACCCTAGCAAAACCAAGCCAGGCCGAACCAACCAACCCGAACCAGGAATAGACCAAGCCAAGAAGGAAATGCCAAGCCAGAAAATCATGCAATAAAAATACGTACACGTATTCCAAGAATACGTGATACGAACCACAGGCATTACAAGAGAAAACAGAGAGATTAGAACTCAGAGATTTTGATTCTCCAGAGCATTCTTCTTTAACCTTTCTTTCAGAACAGAGTGAAGCAAAGCAGGAAAGCATTCGGCCTCGCCATCAGTGCCCAAGTGCGTCGATACCTTTCTGGTGACTTAGTTCTTCCAGTTGTTCAACTTCAAGCAGTGATCTTCATCAGCATCGTATGGTCCAAGGAACAAAGTGATCATTTACAGATCAGACTTCCATAGCAATACTTTTCCAGAATCAAATTTGTACTTCTTGTACTTTTTCTCGTTTTATTTTCAAAAGTCGATTTCCAGGCATTTTTGTTAAGTGAAACATATATATATATATATATATATATATATATATATATATCTCAAAAAAAAATATATATATATACATATATATATATCTCAATTCATATATATATAAATATGAAAAGAGAGAGGGGGACACATGATATTCAAATGTGTGTGTGTGAGTCATGAATGAGAGTGAGGGTGACTGTCAAGAGAACAGTGTCCAGTTTTAACTAATGAGATCATCATTCATTTGGAAGGACAGGAAAACAGTTTCAAACATGTTAATGAAACCTGTGTGTGTGAGTTTACAATCCTCAAAACAGTGATTAGTTGACAGAAAAGAAAAGGAATTTAGTCCATAACAATCTAAACTTTATTTCAGTCCCAACCCAATCTTAGGAAAATAGGAAAACCTATTGCTAACAGTGAAACATAACAATGACTAAATTCCAGTTTTGACAGATCAAAGAATTCACATACTCATATCCATTTCCATTTAAACAGTCACCCACACTCAGTTACAGTGAACTATATACAATGTACAATCTGAAATTAGTATTAAGGAAATAATTTACAGTTTAACAGTGAACCTAGGAAAATAGGGAACACATATCAGTACTCAGGCATTAGGGAAAACATAACTCAGTACAGGGAAATAGTTCTATTCAGTGAATCAAAGTCAGGATATCAACATAGTTAATAAGAGAATGGAAAATCAATTCAAAATCTCAGGTTTTTAATGAGGAACCAAATTCTCAGTCCCAATGAACCATTCAGTTCACTACATTTCTATTAGGAATGAATACTCAGGTATTTTAAACACAAACTCAGTTCAGCAAAAACCCATTCATAATAATTCAACAATCTCAGGTGTCAAGAAACATAACTCAGTTTGAGATTTCGAAAACCATACCCTATCCAAAAATCCCATTTTCAATACCATAAACCAATCGAATGTAAACATTGAGCTAAATTATAAACAACAACGTGTGGGAGTGATTAGCAGTAAAACATTACTAAAACTGAGATTAATTAGTTAGGAATTTACTGAGAAACACAATGTATCAGAATGTATCAGCTATTTGAACTTTAACCCATTCGAATCCAATATTCACATCAAAACTTAAACCAACATGTAAACCTAATTAACCATAGATAATACATCATTTTTAGATCTAAACATCAACTAAAACATGAATTAAAACAAATTAAAATAGAATGAAACAGGGAACCCAAACTCAGAATACTGGTACACACAGTGCACGCACAGTGTACAGCACGTGCACACGCAAATGCGTATCCGACACGACACGAGGGGTCGTGCCACTTGGGGGACCCCGTGTCAGTCGTGGACACAGCACGTGTGTCAAATTTTGTGGGTCGAAGTGGCGTGTCCAGCTCAGAATCTAGCCCGAGTAGCAGGGCATAATTCCTGCCAGCGTGCGCGCGTGCACGACCGCGTGTCCACGTGTCCGTGCGACTCGACACGATGCTAAATCGTGCTCAGAGCAAAAGAAATGCATAAGCGAGGTCAAGATCTATTTTTCTATTCAAACACAATCCAGAAATTAGGTCGAAATGCCCTTTGAGGCATTTCGTCGAACACGTTCCTATACACGCTGATACGTGTCCGATACGGAAACGTAATGGGCTCAAAATCTAGGGTTAGCCTATCCTACCGTTAGGTTAGGGCTAGGGCATCCAAGTAATGCAATAAAACAGTAAATTCATGAAGTAAAATAGATTATACCTATTGATGTACAAAGCTAACAAAAAACCCAAATGGAATGGTTCTCCAAGCTTCAAAAACTCCCACAAATTGTCCCTACTCTAAAATATTCTTACACAAACAGAAAGAACAGAAGAATTAGGTCCTAATGCAATTGATTTGGAGGGAAATGGAGTTGAAATAGATTTTCTATGATTTAAGAAAGATGGAGACTCACCTCTTCCAAAATAGCAAATAATTCCTAAGGAGGCTAACCCTAATTTCTAGGAGCATTTAAATAGAGGAGAAGGGATCAATAGTGGCTGCTATGGGCTGGAATGGGCTAGGATTAGGTTCACTTGGTGTTGTGTTGGGCCTCTAAGGCTTTAAGTCATAATAATGACTTGTGAAATCACAAGCCATTCCTTAATCAAACTAACTCCTAATTTCCCCAAACTAATTCTAATGAGTTAATCCTCACTAATTTAGGTCAAGCTAAGGTCACTTAACCTAACCAAGTAGTCATGACCTAGGTTAGTCTCTAGGTTAGTCCCCTAGTCAACACTAGTCAAAGTCAACTATAGTCCCAAAATCAATTATACTAAAAATCACTAAAAATCACATTAATTCTAATAAATATAATTAATACTAATAATTCCAAATTAATTTCGAAATTTTGAAAATGACCAAAATACCCTCAAGCTAGAAAAGTGGTAGTGACAAATCTACCCCCCTTAAAATAATTTTGTCCTCGAAATTAAAGGCAAAACTAAACTGCTAAGAATGATAGAAAAGTGTACCTCAAGGTCCAAAAAGAAAGGGGTACCGCTCGCGCATCTCATCCTCCCGCTCCCAGGTAGACTCTCCTGGAGAATGATGCATCCATGCGACGCGTACCAAGGGTATCACCTGGTTCCTTAGTACCTTCTTCCGGCGATCCAGAATCTCCACAGGCTGCTCTGGATAACTGAGAGTAGGTCCAACCTCTATCTCCGAGTGATCGAACACATGGCTAGGGTCAGCCACGTACCGTCTCAACTGTGATACGTGGAATACGTTGTGGACTCCCACTAGTACAGGTGGCAAGTCTAGCTTGTATGCCACGTCACCGACTCTCCCGCTGATAACAAAGGGGCCGATGAAGCGCAGGCTAAGCTTCCCACCACCACCAAAACGTATCGTACCATGAGTCGGAGATATCCGCAGAAAAACCATGTCTCCAACCTAATCACAAGCAAGGTCTCAAGTTACTAAAAATCAAACATGATCAATCAAACAAAACAAAACAAAATACAACCTAATTCTAATCCTATCTTTAAATCTGTACCTCAAACTCCAACGGCCTCCGGTGGCTATCGGCCTAGTGCCGATGTCTGTCCTGCGCCACGCAAAGTCTGTCCCTGATGAGCTTCACCTTTTCGGCTGCGTCAACAACCATCTCTGGTCCCAGTAAAGCTTGCTCTCCAACATCATTCCAAGATAAGGGTGTACGACACCTACGCCCGTACAGAGCCTCAAACGGTGACATCTCAATGCTGGCCTGATAACTGTTGTTATAAGCAAACTCCACCAAATATAGATGATCCTCCCAGGAACCTCCAAAATCCATGACGTACGTCCGCAGTATATCCTCAAGTGTCTGAATAGTCCTCTCTGACTGTCCGTTCGTCTGGGGGTGGTATGCAGTACTAAACTTGAGCTGAGTGCCCAAACTAGTCTGCAGACTCCTCCAGAAATGGGAAGTAAAGCGACTATCCCGTTCTGAGACTATGATGACGGGAACTCCGTGAATCCTGACTATTTGCCTCATATACAGCTTCGCAAGCCTCTCTGTAGATGTACCCACCTTGAATGGCAAAAAGTGGGCCAATTTGGTCAACCTATCAACGATGACCCAAATCACGTCTTTCCCTCCTGGTGTACGCGGCAACCCCGATACAAAATCTATGGTGATATGTTCCAACTTCCACTCGGGAATGGACAACGGCTGCAATAATCCTTCGGGCCTCTGCCTCTCTGCCTTGACCTGCTGACAGACCAAGCATCTAGCTACAAAGTGGGACACCTCCCGCTTCATCCCATACCACCAGACATGCTCTCGCAGATCCCTATACATCTTGTTGGCACCAAGATGTATAGAGTACTGCGATCTGTGAGCCTCCTGCATGATCTGCTCTCTGAGCTCCCCGCTAGGCACACACAACCTGGAACCGTGCCTCAAGGCACCATCCTCTGTAAGTGAAAACTCACCATCCTCTAATCCTGCACTGATCTGCTCTCGGATACAACGTAGAGCCACATCCTCGAACTGTGTCGCCTTGATCTTGTCCATCAAGTCTGACTGTATCTGAAGTCCCCATAACTGCATCTGCACTCCGGGCACAATCACCTCTATCCCAAGGCTCTCCAAGTCTGCAAGCAAGTGCCGATCCGTAGTCAAACACATGGCTGTCGGATACCTACTCAAGGCATCGGCAACCACGTTGGCCTTCCCCGGGTGATACTGAAGTGAGATGTCAAAGTCCTTCATCAACTCTAGCCACCTGCGCTGTCTCATGTTGAGCTCCTTCTGTGTAAACACATACTTCAAGCTCTTATGATCTGTGAAAATCTTCACCCTCTCGCCATACAGATAGTGCTTCCACAACTTCAAAGCAAAAATCACCACTGCCAGCTCCAGGTCATGGGTAGGGTAGTTCTTCTCATGGGGACATAATTGCCTGGAAGCATAGGCAATCACCTTCCCATGCTGCTGCAAGACACAACCCAGCCCCTTCCCTGAAGCATCACTATAAATAGTAAATCCACCTGATCCTGAAGGCAATGTCAGAATCGGAGCTGTCGTAAGCCGCTTCTTCAACTCATCAAAAGCTTCCTGACACTTCTCTGACCAAACATACTCAGCATCCTTTCGGGTCAACCGAGTCAACGGCTCTGCAACCCGGGAGAAATCCTGCACAAATCTCCTATAGTATCCTGCCAGCCCCAGGAAACTCCTGATCTCTGCCACTGAAGTCGGTGCTGTCCAAGCCTCAACTGCTATAATCTTTTTGGGGTCAACTGAGATACCATCTCTAGTCACCACAAGCCCCAAGAAGTCCACCCGGTCCAAGAAAAACTCACACTTGGAGAGTTTTCCATAAAGCTGCTCCCTCATGAGAGTCTCCAGCACTATCCGCAGATGCTCCTCGTGCTCCTCCTCAGTCTTGGAATATACCAAGATATCATCAATGAACACCACCACGAACTTGTCCAAGTACTGGTGGAACACCTTGTTCATCATATTCATAAACACTGTTGGTGCATTGGTTGGCCCAAACGGCAAAACCAAAAACTCAAACTGCCCGTACCGCGTCCTAAAAGCGGTCTTGGGAATATCCTCCCGCTTCACCTTCACCTGGTGATAACCTGACCTCAAATCAATCTTCGAGAACACCCGAGCTCCGCTCAACTGATCAAAGAGATCATCGATCCGCGGCAGTGGGTATCTGTTCTTGATCGTCAGGTTGTTAAGTTCCCTGTAGTCGATACACATCCGTACCGACCCATCCTTCTTGGGTACGAAAAGTACCGGTGCACCCCAAGGTGAAGAACTAGATCGGATGAAGCCCTTGTCCTGCAGCTCATCCACCTGCTTCTTCAGCTCCACCAGTTCACTGTTGTTCACTCGATAGACATGCTGGGAAATCGGTTCCGTGCCGGGAACCAAGTCTATCGAGAACTCTACATCCCTGTCCGGTGGAAGCCCTGGCAACTCCTCTAGAAATACGTCCATAAACTCTGCGATCAAGGGATGCAGAGCCACCTGCTCCTCAACTGAAGCTCCACAGAAGACTCCGCCGTCCTGCTTTGTCTGCCGCCGGGTGTACTCAAACTCTGGCTCTCCTGCCGCCCCGAACAAAACTCTATCCCCTCGGCAATCAATGCGAGCGTGGTGTCTACTCAGCCAGTCTATACCAAATACTATATCGTAGTTCGGTAATGGCATGACGAGTAAACTCACTCCCAACTCTCGGCCTCCCAATATGATGCTCCGCCCTCTGCAAACATCACTCACGAGGATGACCCCACCCCCGGTAGTGATCTTGCAGGTCCTAGGCAATGGTTCAGAAACCAGACTGTGTCTAATAGCATACGATACTGACACAAAGCTGTAGGAAGCCCCGAAATCAAAGAGTGCAAATGGTGGAAGGGAATCTAGGAGAACCGAACCTGCTATCAGCTCTCCGATGGCCTCGGCATCCTCAACTGCCATGGCGAAAGCTCGCCCCTGCTATCCACCTCGTGCCTGCTGCTGGTACTGCTGGAATCTCTGCTGCTGGATCTGCAGGGCTGGTCCCCTCTGCTGGCCTGCTGGAGCCTTGGCTCCATCTCCCTGCTGTCTTCGCCCAAAAGCCCCAGGGCAATCCCTCAACTGGTGATCTCTCGTACCACAAAGAAGGCACTTGCCTAGCTTCTTCCTGCACTCATGGATCATGTGCCCCAGCTTCTTGCAGAAGGAACAAATGACTACCTGACGAGGTGCTTGCTGCCCTCTCTGCTGCTGGTGCACCTGCTGAAAGGGTGCACGACCCTGCTACTGATACTGCTGCTGGTACTGCTGTACTGGCCTCTGCTGCTGCTGCTGCTGGAAGTGAGGCCTCTTGGCCTGCCCCTTACTGCTGCTGCCACCCTGGAAGTCAGGACCCCTCTTCTGCTTCAGCCCTAGGTCATCTTCTGCCGCCATAGCCCCAGAAAATATCTCAACAAAAGTAGCGTTCCGGTCGCTCTTAGTTAGCGACCGAACCTCTCTAATCAAGCCCCGGCAAAACTTCTTCGCCTTCGTCTTCTCAGACAAATCATCTATGAACCGGGCCAATCTGCAGAACTTCCTGGCATACTCAGCTACCGTCTGGTTCCCCTGAACCAGACCCTCGAACTGTGCCTCGATACCTCCCAAGGCCACATCAGGAAAGAACTGCTCCTTAAACAGTTCCATGAACTGGGCCCAAGTCTGGCCTTCAACTCCTATCCTGGGATCTGCCTGATACCACGCACGGGCCAAATCCTGCATATGGCTGCCCGCCGCCTCGATCTGGAGTCGATCTGGTATCTCCGCTAGTCGGAAGATCTCCTCAATAGGCTCTATCTAGTCGTCTGCAACGTGAATGCCCTCTGTGCCGAAGAACTCCCGAGGATGCATCTTCTGGAAGTCCTGAATGTCCTTCTTCCTCCGATGGGGCTGCTGTTGGGCCCCCTGAGCTGTAATCATCTTGACTGTAGTGCGAAACAAGCTGGTGTGCCTCATCTATCCCCTGCCTGAAATCTGCAGCCTGCCTCGTCTGCTGCTGCTGGTAGGACTCAAGAATCCTCTCCACGAAGGAGAAGAGATGTGCAGCGTCTACCATCCCCGCAGGCGGAGGCTGCTGCGGTGAAAGGATCTCAGGAATCGTAACCGGCCTCCTGACTGGTGGAGGTGCTCCTCCAAAGGCTGCAGAAACACCGACTCCTGAGGGTTGTACTGGCCCTGTGGCACCGGGAGCTGGCTGCTGGACACGAGAGGTGGCAGACCCCTCTCCAGCATCTCCCGTCACGGGGCGATGCGATCTCGTCTCAACCATCCTGGAGACACAGATCAAACAAGAAACAATTACTGAGAATGAGTCAAAAAATCAAAGGAGGATAGTTTAAAATTCTAAGGAAGACAATAAGCAGCAAAATAGATATACGGAATCTGATAAGGAATTTTCCTAGTGTGATTGAGTACCTTCAAAATACTAATTCCTACTGCAGGCTGCAGTGATATTCTAGTTCGAATACCACTATATTTATATCCTAGACCTGCATGGGCCACCACTAAAAATGTGTCACGACCCGTACCCTAGAGTAAGGGCACGAGACGTGGGTACGTCCAGCCTACGCCGCACTGTCGGCGGTAGAACGCTGTCCTAGGTCACAACATCTAACAGTTAAAGGTAATACACAGTTATACTCTCCGAATGGGGGTGACATAACAGAATATAACTCAATCACAGCTAAGGTAGAACAGGATAAAGGTAGAATGATAATGAAAGATAATATCCAGAACAGAAGAAATCACAGAGATACAATCCAGAATTCTAAGTGTCTAAAAATAAGTACATATCCAGAAATATCTCAGAATCTATATACAGTGATCCAGGAATAGTAAAGACAATCCTAAACTAAGGGAGTGTCGTCTACTGCTAGTGGATCCTACTGCTGGTCCAAATCCAGGCACTCATCTAGTGTGGCACCGTAGTAAGTAGGACAGAACGCCTCAGCCTAGTCCTCTGTAATATTTTCAACAGGTCCAGTCAGGACGGGAACGAGCACATATCTCTCAAACAGTTCATAGCAGGTTAGGAGTATAAATCATGCAATAGAGTAAAATACATGAAGTGCTGAATGGAAGTACGAGTAAACAGGAGATATTTGTAACTGAAAGTAAATACATGATAGTAGAGACTGTAAGTGGCTACGTGATTTAGAGTACAATATGGTTATGTAAACGGCTTAGGGGCACATGAATACAACTAAGGAGGCACATGAATACAGCTACTGGGGATAGTATTCACGTAACCAATTCTACTCACCCCGCCCCAATCAATACACGAGGATCCATTCAAGTTATGTTATACGCACATGAATACAGCTAAGATACGTGAACTCATGTAATGAGTAGTACATGAGGCACATGATAAAGCACATGAAAGCACATGAAGCACATAGAAGCACATGAGAACATGTAAAAACATGAACTAGTACGAATACATGGAGTAACTGATGCACATGATAAAGTACATGAACATAAAATACTCGATGCACCCGTAGAGGGATAACATCTCAGGAAAGGATCCATATAGTACTAATCCGTGAAGATACATGTCAGCATCATGTAGAGTAATCTAGAGGAAAAATATAGTCCAGACAGGTATGAAAAGATCAGAGAATGTACTCGCCTGCTAACTGAATGTCCGAGATGAAAGTACTGTCTGAGGAGTGGTGTCTGGCTCCTATTTAGAACAGTACAAGTCACAACAAGTCCAGAATAGTAATGAAATGCACTACAATGCGTTCTACATGAATCTAGGTCAAACTAGACCAAAGTCAACTCTTGGTCAACTCTGGTCAACCCTAGAAGTCAAACTAGGTCAACCAAGTCAAACCTAAGTCAAACTAGTCAAACTAGTCTATTCTAGGTCTAACAAGCCATTCTAGGTTCTAACAAGACTAATCTAGGTTTACTAGGCAATATCATGCCCTAACAACCATAACACATCTACACAAGATATTATCTATATCTAAACAATACACATATTGACAAGGCTATATAATGTAACTTCGAAATACATAACCTATAGCCGCTATACAATATCACCCATACACTATATCATAATATATTAGTACACACTCATATAAAGAGAGAGGGGGACACATGATATTCAAATGTGTGTATGTGAGTCATGAGTTAGAGTGAGGGTGACAGTCAAGAGAACAGTGTCCAGTATTAACTAATGAGATCATCATTCATTTGGAAGGACAGGAAAACAGTTTCAAACATGTTAATGAAACCTGTGTGTGTGAGTTTACAATCCTCAAAACAGTGATTATTGACAGAAAAGGAAAGGAATTCAGTCCATAACAATCTAAACTTCATTTCAGTCCCTACCCAATCTCAGGAAAATAGGAAAACCTATTGCTAACAGTGAAACATAACAATGACTAAATTCCAGTTTTGACAGATTAAAGAATTCACATGCTCATATCCATTTCTAGTTAAACAGTCACCCACACTCAGTTACAGTGAAATATATACAATGTACAATCTGAAATTAGTATTAAGGAAATAATTTACAGTTTAACAGTGATCCTAGGAAAATAGGGAACACATATCAGTACTCAGGCATTAGGGAAGACATAACTCAGTACAGGGAAATAGTTCTATTCAGTGAATCAAAGTCAGGATATCAACACAGTTAATAAGAGAATGGAAAATCAATTCAAAATCTCAGGTTTTTAATGAGGAACCAAATTCTCAGTCCCAATGAACCATTCAGTTCACTACATTTCTATTAGGAATGAATATTCAGGTATTTGAAACACAAACTCAGTTCAGCAAAAACCCATTCATAATAATTCAACAATCTCAGGTGTCAAGAAACATAACTCAGTTTGAGATTTCGAAAACTACACCCTATCAAAAAATCTAATTTTCAATACCATAAACAAATCGAATGTAAACATTGAGCTAAAATTTAAACAACAATGTGTGGGAGTGATTAGCAGTGAAACATTACTAAAAGTTAGATTAATTAGTTAGGAATTTACTGAGAAACACAATGTATCAGAATGTATCAGCTATTTGAACTTTAACCCATTCGAATCCAATATTCACATCAAAACTTAAACCAACATGTAAACCTAATTAACCATAGATAATACATTATTTTTAGATCTAAACATCAACTAAAACATGAATTAAAACAAATTAAAACAGAATGAAATAGGGAACCCAAACTCAGAACTCTGGTACACACAGTGCACGCACAGTGTACAGCACGTGCACACGCAAATACGTATCCGACACGACACGAGGGGTCGTTCCACTTGGGGGACCCCGTGTCAGTCGTGGACACAGCACGTATGTCAAATTTCGTGGGTCGAAGTGGCGTGTCCAGCTCAGAATCTAGCCCGAGTAGTAGGGCATAATTCTTGCTAGCGCACGCGTGCACGACCGCGTGTCCACGTGTCCGTACGACTCGACACGATGCTAAATCGTGCTCAGAGCAAAAGAAATGCAAAAGCGAGGTCAAGATCTATTTTCTTATTCAAACACAATCCAGAAATTAGGTCAAAATGCCCTTTTAGGCATTTCGTCGAACACGTTCCTATACACGCTGATACGTGTCCGATACGGACACGTAATGGACTCAAAATCTAGGGTTAGCCTATCCTACTGTTAGGTTAGGGCTAGGGCATCCTAGTAATACAATAAAACAGTAAATTCATGGAGTAAAATAGATTATACCTATTGATGTGCAAAGCTCACAAAAACCCCAAATGGAATGGTTCTCCAAGCTTTAAAAACTCCCACAAATTGTCCCTACTCTGAAATATTCTTACACAAACAGAAAGAACAGAAAAATTAGGTCCTAATGCAATTGATTTGGAGGAAAATAGAGTTGAAATGGATTTTCTATGATTTAAGAAAGATGGAGACTCACCTCTTCCAAAATAGAAAATAATTCCTAAGGAGGCTAGCCCTAATTTCTAGGAGCATTTAAATAGAGGGGAAGGGATCAATAGTGGCTGCCATGGGCTGGAATGGGCTAGGGTTAGGTTCACTAGGTGTTGGGTTGGGCCTCTAAGGCTTTAAGTCATAATAATGACTTGTGAAATCACAAGCCATTCCTTAATCAAACTAACTCCTAATTTCCCCAAACTAATTCTAATGAGTTAATCCTCACTAATTTAGGTCAATCTAAGGTCACTTAACCTAACCAAGTAGTCATGACCTAGGTTAGTCTCTAGGTTAGTCCCCTAGTCAACACTAGTCAAAGTCAACTATAGGCCCAAAATCAATTATACTAAAAATCACTAAAAATCACATTAATTCTAATAAATATAATTAATACTAATAATTCTAAATTAATTCTAAAATTTTGAAAATGACCAAAATACCCTTAAGCTAGAAAAGTGGTAGTGAGAAATCTACCCCCCTTAAAATAATTTTGTCCTCGAAATTAAAGGCGAAACTAAACTTCTAAGAAGGATAGAAAAGTATACCTCAAGGTCCAAAAAGATAGGGGTACCGCCCGCGCATCTCATCCTCCCGCTCCCAGGTAGACTCTCCTGGAGAATGATGCCTCCTTGCGACGCGTACCAAGGGTATCACCTTGTTCCTCAGTACATTCTCCCGGCGATCCAGAATCTCCACAGGCTGCTCTGGATAAGTGAGAGTAGGTCCAACCTCTATCTCCGAGTGATCAAGCACATAGCTAGGGTCAGCCACGTACCGTCTCAACTGTGATACATGGAATACGTTGGGGACTCCCACTAGTGCAGGTGGCAAGTCTAGCCTATATGCCACGTCACCGACTCTTCCGCTGATAACGAAAGGGCCGATGAAGCACGGTCTAAGCTTCCCACCTCCACCAAAATATATCGTACCACGAGTCGGAGATATCCGCAGAAAAACTATGTCTCCAATCTAATCACAAGCAAGGTCTCAAGTTACTAAAAATCAAACATGATCAATCAAACAAAATAAAACAAAATGCAACCTAATTCTAATCCTATCTTTAAATCTGTACCTCAAACTCCAACGGCCTCCGGTGGCTATCGGCCCAGTGCCGATGCCTGTCCTGCGCCATGCAAAGTCTGTCCCTGATGAGCTTCACCTTCTCGGTTGCGTCAACAACCATCTCTGGTCCCAGTAAAGCTCGCTCTCCAACATCATCCCAAGATAAGGGTGTACGACACCTACGCCCGTACAGAGCCTCAAACGGTGACATCTCAATGCTGGCCTGATAACTGTTGTTGTAAGCAAACTCCACCAAATGTAGATGATCCTCCCAGGAACCTCCAAAATCCATGACGTACGTCCGCAGCATATCCTCAAGTGTCTGAATAGTCCTCTCTGACTGTCCGTCCGTCTGGGGGTGGTATGCAGTACTAAACTTGAGCTGAGTGCCCAAACTAGTCTGCAGACTCCTCCAGAAATGGGAAGTAAAGCGAATATCCCGATCTGAGACTATGCTGACGGAAACTCCGTGAATCCTGACTATCTGCCTTATATACAGCTCTGCAAGCCTCTCTGTAGACGTACCCACCTTGAATGGCAAGAAGTGGGCCGATTTGGTCAACCTGTCAACGATGACCCAAATTACGTCTTCCCCTCCTGGTGTACGCGGCAACCCGGATACAAAATCCATGGTGATATGTTCCCACTTCCACTCTGGAATGGGCAACGGCTGTAATAATCCTCCGGGCCTCTGTCTCTCTGCCTTGACCTGCTAACAGACCAAGCATCCAGCTACGAAGTGGGACACCTCCCGCTTCATTCCGTACCACCAGATATGCTCTTGTAGATCCCTATACATCTTGTTGGCACCAGGATGTATAGAGTACTTTGATTTGTGAGTCTCCTGCATGATCTGCTCTCTGAGCTCCCCGCTAGACACACACAACCGGGAACTGTGCCTCAAGGCACCATCCTCTGCAAGTGAAAACTCACCATCCTCCAATCCTGCACTGATCTGCTCTCGGATACACCGCAGAGCCACATCCTCGAACTGTGTCTCCTTGATCCTGTCCATCAAGTTCGACTATATCTGAAGGCCCCATAACTGCATCTGTACTGCGGGCACAATCACCTCTATCCCAAGGCTCTCCAAGTCTGCAAGCAAGTGCCGATCCATAGTCAAACACATGGCTGTCGGATACCTACTCAAAGGCATCGGCAACCACGTTGGCCTTCCCTGGGTGATACTGAAGTGAGATGTCAAAGTCCTTCATCAACTCTAGCCACCTGCGCTGCCTCATATTGAGCTCCTTCTGTGTAAACATATACTTCAAGCTCTTGTGATCTGTGAAAATCTCTACCCTCTCGCCATACAGATAGTGCTTCCACAACTTCAAAGCAAAAATCACCGCTGCCAGTTGCAGGTCATGGGTAGGGTAGTTCTTCTCATGGGGACGTAATTGCCTAGAAGCATAGGCAATCACCTTACCATGCTGCTGCAAAACACAACCCAGCCCCTTCCCTGAAGCATCACTATAAATGGTGAATCCACCTGATCCTGAAGGCAATGTCAGAATCAGAGTTGTCGTAAGCCGCTTCTTCAACTCATCAAAAGCTGCCTGACACTCATCTGACCAAACATACTCAGCATCCTTCCGGGTCAACCGAGTCAACGGCTCTGCAACCCGGGAGAAATCCTGCACAAATCTCCTATAGTATCCTGCCAGCCCCAGGAAACTCCTGATCTCTGCCTCTGAAGTCGACGCTGTCCAAGCCTCAACTGCTACAATCTTCTTGTGGTCAACTGAGATACTATCTCCAGTCACCATATGCCCCAAAAAGTCCACCCGGTCCAAAAAAAACTCACACTTGGAGAGTTTCCCATAAAGCTGCTCCCTCCTGAGAGTCTCCAGCACTATCCGTAGTTGCACCTCGTGCTCCTCCTCAGTCTTAGAATATACCAAGATATCATCAATGAACACCACCATGAACTTGTCCAAGTACTGGTGGAACACCTTGTTCATCAGATTCATAAACACTGCTGGTGCGTTGGTTAGCCCAAACGGCATAACCAAAAACTCAAACTGCCCGTACCGCGTCCTGAAAGCGGTCTTGGGAATATCCTCCAACTTCACCTTCAACTAGTGATAACCTGACCTCAAATCAATCTTCGAGAACACCTGAGTTCCGCTCAACTGATCAAAGAGATCATCGATCCGCGGCAGTGGGTATCTGTTCTTGATCGTCAGGTTGTTAAGTACCCTGTAGTCGATACACATCCGTACCGACCCATCCTTCTTGGGTACGAAAAGTACCGGTGCACCCCAAGGTGAAGAACTAGATCGGATGAAGCCCTTGTCCTGCAGCTCATCCACCTGCTTCTTCAGCTCCACCAGTTTACTGTTGTTCACTCGATAGACATGCTGGGAAATCGGTTCCACGCCGGGAACCAAGTCTATCGAGAACTCTACATCCCTGTCCGGTGGAAGCCCTGGCAACTCCTCTAGTAATATGTCCATAAACTCTGCGATCAAGGGATACGGAGCCACCTCTCCTCAACTGAAGCTCCACAGAAGACTCCGCCGTCCTGCTCTGCCTACCGCCGGGTGTACTCAAACTCTGGCTCTCCTGGCACCCCGAATAAAACTCTACCCCCTCGACAATCAATACAGGCGTGGTGTCTACTCAGCCAGTCCATACCTAATACTATATCGTAGTTCGGTAATAGCAAGACGAGTAAACTAACTACCAACTTTCGGAAACCAGACTATGTCTAATAGCATACGATACTGACACAAAGCTGTGGGAAGCCCCGGAATCAAAGAGTACAAATGGTGGAAAGGAATCTAGGAGAACCGAACCTTCTATCAGCTCTCCGATGGCCTCGGCATCCTCAACTGCCATGGCGAAAGCTCGTCCCTGCTGTCCACCTCGTGCCTACTGCTGGTGCTGCTGGGTCTGCAGGACTGGTCCCCTCCGCTGGCCTGCTGGAGCCTTGGCTCCACCTCCCTGCTGTCCTCGCCCAAAAGCCCCAGGGCAATCCCTCAACTGGTGATCTCCCGTACCACAAAGAAGGCACTTGCCTAGCTTCTTCCTGCACTCATGGATCATGTGCCCCGGCTTCTTGCAGAAGGCACAAATGACTTCCTGACGAGGTGCCTGCTGCCCTCTCTGCTGCTGGTGCACCTGCTGAAAGGGTGCACGACCCTGCTGCTGATACTGCTGCTGGTACTGCTATACTGGCCTCTGCTGCTGCTGCTGCTGGAAGTGAGGCCTTTTGGCCTGCCCCTGACTGCTGCTGCCACCCTGGAAGTCACGACCCCTCTTCTGCTTCAGCCCTAGGTCGTCTTCCGCCGCCATAGCCCCAGAAAATATCTCAGCAAAAGTAGCATTCCGGTCGCTCTTAGTCAGCGACCGAACCTCTCTAATCAAGCCCCAGCAAAACTTTCTCGCCTTCGTCTTCTCAGACAAATCATCTATGAACCGGTCCAATCTGCAAAACTCCCCGGCATACTCAGCTACCGTCTGGTTCCCATGAACCAGACCCTCGAACTGTGCCTCGATACCTCCCAAGGCCACATCAGGAAAGAACTGCTACTTAGACAGTTCCTTGAACTGGGCCCAAGTCTGGCCCTCAACTCCTACCCTGGGATCTGCTTGATACCACGCACGGGCCAAATCCTGCATCTGGCTGCCCGCCACCTCGATCTGGAGTCGATCTGGTATCTCCGCCAGTCGGAAGATCTCCTCAATATATTGTATCCAGTCGTCTGCAACGTGAATGCCCTCTGTGCCGAAGAACTCCCAAGGATGCATCTTCTGGAAGTCCTGAATGTCCTTCTCCCTCCGACGGGGCTGCCACGTCTGCTGCTGGTGGTGGGACTCAAGAATCCTCTCCACGAAGAAGAAGAGATGTGCAGCGTCTACCATCCCCGCAGGCGGAGGCTGCTGCGGTGGAAGGATCTCAGGAATCGTAACCGGCCTCCTGACTGGTGGAGGTGCTCCTCCAAAGGCTGCAAAAACACCGACACCTGAGGGCTGCACTGGCTCTGTGGCACCGGAAGCTGGCTGCTGGACACGAGAGGTGGCAGACCCCTCTCCAGCATCTCCCGTCACGGGGCGATGCGATCTCGTCTCAACCATCCTGGAGACAGAGATCAAACAAGAAACAATTACTGAGAATGAGTCGAAAAATCGAAGGAGGACAGTTTAAAATTCTAAGGAAGACAATAAGCAGCAAAATAGATATACGGAATCTGATAAGGATTTTTTTCAAGTGTGATTGAGTACCTTCAAAATACTAATTCCTACTGCAGGCTGCATTGATATTCTAGTTCGAATATCACTATATTTATATCCTAGACCTGCATCGGCCACCACTAAAAACGTGTCACGACCCGCACCCTAGAGTAAGGGCACGAGACGTGGGTACGTCCAGCCTACGCCGCAGTGTCGGCGGTAGAACGCTGTCCTAGGTCACAACATCTAATAGTTAAAGGTAATACACAGTTATACTCCCCGAATGGGGTGACATAATAGAATATAACTCAATTACAGCTAAGGTAGAACAGAATAAAGGTAGAATGATAATGAAAGATAATATCCAGAACAGAAGAAATCACAGAGATACAATCCAGAATTCTAAGTGTCTAAAAATAAGTACATATCCAGAAATATCTCAGAATCTATATACAGTGATCCAGAAATAGTAAAAACAATCCTAAACTCAGGGAGTGTCGTCTACTGCTAGTGGATCCTGCTGCTGGTCCAAATCCAGGTACTCATCTAGTGTGGCACCGTAGTAAGTAGGGCAGAACGCCTCAGCCTCGTCCTCTGTAATATTTTTAACAGGTCCAGTCAGGACGGGAACGAGCACATATCTCTCAAACAGTTCATAGCAGGTTTGGAGTATAAATCATGCAATAGAGTAAAATACAGGAAGTGCTGAATGGAAATACGAGTAAACAGAAGATATTTGTAACTGAAAGTAAATACATAATAGTAGAGACTGTAAGTGGCTACGTGATTTAGAGTACAATATGGTTATGTAAACGGCTTAGGGGCACATGAATACAACTAAGGAGACACATGAATACAGCTACTGGGGATAGTGTTCACATAACCAATTTTACTCACCCTGTCCCAATCAATACACAAGGATCCATTCAAGTTACGTTATAAGCACATGAATACAGCTAAGATACGTGAACTCCTGTAATGAGTAGTACATGTGGCACATGATAAAGCACATGAAAGCACATGAGAACTTGTAAAAACATGAACTAGTACGAGTACAAGGAGTACCTGATGCACATGATAAAGTACATGAACATAAAATACCCGATACACCTGTAGAGGGATAACATCTCAGAAAAGGATCCATATAGTACTAATCCGTTAAAATACATGTCAGCATCATGTAGAGTAATCTAGAGCAAGAATATAGTCCAGACAGGTATGAAAAGATCAGAGAATGTACTTGCCTGCTAACTGAATGTCCGAGATGAAAGTACTGTCCGAGGAGTGGTGTCTGGCTCCTATTTAGAACAGTACAAGTCACAACAAGTCCAAAATAGTAATGAAATGCACTACAATGTGTTCTACATGAATCTAGGTCAAACTAGACCAAAGTCAACTCTTGGTCAACTCTGGTCAATCCTAGAAGACAAACTAGGTCAACCAAGTCAAACCTAAGTCAAACTAGTCTAACTAGTCTATTCTAGGTCTAACAAGCCATTCTAGGTTCTAACAAGACTAATCTAGGTTTACTAGGCAATATCATTCCCTAACAACCATAACACATCTACACAAGATATTATCTATATCTAAACAATACACATATTGACAAGGCTATATAATGTAACTTCGAAATACATAACCTATAGCCGCTATACAATATCACCCATACACTATATCATATATATATATATATATATATATATATATATATATATATATATATATATATATATGCATATGAAAAGAGAGAGGGGGACACATGATATTCAAATGTGTGTGTGTGAGTCATGAGTGAGAGTAAGGGTGACTGTCAAGAGAACAGTGTCCAGTGTTAACAAATGAGATCATCATTCATTTGGAAGGACAGGAAAATAGTTTCAAACATGTTAATGAAACCTGTGTGTGTGAGTTTACAATCCTCAAAACAGTGATTAGTTGACAGAAAAGGAAAGGAATTCAGTCCATAACAATCTAAACTTCATTTCAGTCCCTACCCAATCTTAGGAAAACAGGAAAACCTATTGCTAACAGTGAAACATAACAATGACTAAATTCCAGTTTTGACAGATCAAAGAATTCATATACTCATATCCATTTCCAGTTAAACAGTCACCCACACTCAGTTACAGTGAACTATATACAATGTACAATCTAAAATTAGTATTAAGGAAATAATTTACAGTTTAACAGTGAACATAGGAAAATAGGGAACACATATCAGTACTCAGGCATTAGGGAAAACATAACTTAGTACAGGGAAATAGTTCTATTCAGTGAATCAAAGTCAGGATATCAACACAGTTAATAAGAGAATGGAAAATCAATTCAAAATCTCAGGTTTTTAATGAGGAACCAAATTCTCAGTCCCAATGAACCATTCAGTTCTCTACATTTCTATTAGGAATGAATACTCAGGTATTTGAAACACAAACTCAGTTCAGCAAAAACCCATTCACAATAATTCAACAATCTCAGGTGTCAAAAAACATAACTCAGTTTGAGATTTCGAAAACCACACCATATCCAAAAATCCCATTTTCAATACCATAAACCAATCGAATGTAAACATTGAGCTAAAATATAAACAACAATATGTGGGAGTGATTAGCAGTGAAACATTACTAAAACTGAGATTAATTAGTTAGGAATTTACTGAGAAACACAATGTATCAGAATGTATCAACTATTTGAACTTTAACCCATTCGAATCCAATATTCACATCAAAACTTAAACCAACATGTAAACCTAATTAACCATAGATAATACATCATTTTTAGATCTAAACATCAACTAAAACATGAATTAAAACAAATTAAAATAGAATGAAACAGGGAACCCAAACTCAGAACACTGGTACACACAGTGCACGCACAGTGTACAGCACGTGCACACGCAAATGGGTGTCCGACATGACACGAGGGGTCGTGCCACTTGGGAGACCCCGTGTCAGTCGTGGACACAGCACGTGTATCAAATTTCGTGGGTCGAAGTGGCGTGTCCAGCTCAGAATCTAGCCCGAGTAGCAGGGCATAATTTCTGCCGGCGCGCGCGCGCGTGCACGACCGCGTGTCCACGTGTCCGTACGACTCAACACAACGGTAAATCGTGCTCAGAGCAAAAGAAATGCATAAGCGAGGTCAAGATCTATTTTCCTATTCAAACACAATCTAGAAATTAGGTCGAAATGCCCTTTGAGGCATTTCGTCGAACACGTTCCTATACACGCTGATACGTATCCGATACGGACACGTAATGGGCTCAAAATCTAGGGTTAGCCTATCCTACTGTTAGGTTAGGGCTAGGGCATCCTAGTAATGCAATAAAACAGTAAATTCATGGAGTAAAATAGATTATACCTATTGATGTGCAAAGCTTACAAAAACCCCAAATGGAATAGTTCTCCAAGCTTCAAAAACTCCCACAAATTGTCCCTACTCTGAAATATTCTTACACAAACAGAAAAACAGAAGAATTAGGTCCTAATGCAATTGATTTGGAGGAAAACGGAGTTGAAATGGATTTTCTATGATTTAAGAAAGATGGAGACTCACCTCTTCCAAAATAGCAAATAATTCCTAAGGAGGCTAGCCCTAATTTCTAGGAGCATTTAAATAGAGGGGAAGGGATCAATAGTGGCTGCCATGGGCGGGAATGGGCTAGGGTTAGGTTCACTTGGTGTTGGGTTGGGCCTCTAAGGCTTTAAGTCATAATCATGACTTGTGAAATCACAAGCCATTCCTTAATCAAACTAACTCCTAATTTCTCCAAACTAATTCTAATGAGTTAATCCTCACTAATTTAGGTCAAGCTAAGGTCACTTAACCTAACCAAGTAGTCATGACCTAGGTTAGTCTCTAGGTTAGTCCCCTAGTCAACACTAGTCAAAGTCAACTATAGGCCCAAAATCAATTATACTAAAAATCACTAAAAATCACATTAATTCTAATAAATATAATTAATACTAATAATTCCAAATTAATTCCAAAATTTTGAAAATGACCAAAATACCCTCAAGCTAGAAAAGTGGTAGTGACAATGTCATCTTGTGTGAAGGTGATATTGGGAATCAAATCCATTACACTAAGACAGTGGAAACATGCCACAGGTTCCTTGTCTGGTTTCTTGAGGAGTACTAGACAAGTGTTAGCTTGTATCAAAGCTTCTCTTAATGTTTTTCGAGTTTCCCTCGAGAGACGCAAGAGCTCAAAGATTGACAACCTCGTCGGAGTGTTGGCTATTTGAGCCATTATATCGAAGTTGTATGGTCTCTCAAGTCCAAGAAATAGAGTTTTCTTCAATATTTTATCGAAGAGAACTGGCTGTTTATCTTTGTCGGCCGCTGTTAGCTTGGGAGGAGTCGATTCTACTAGAGGCGATAAAGCTGATGGAACATTGACAACAGGCGGAGAAGCTGATAGAACATTGACAGCAGGCGGAGACGCTGATTGAGGAGCATCAAAACTTGGAGTAGGCACCTCTTGACCTTCTAGATAGTCTCTAAGGTAGAGTCTCCCATATCTGGTTCCGGTCATGACTTATTCTTCTGAAGCTGGTGCGAAGGAAACCATGTTGCAATCCTTCATCCGAGCCTTATTTTTGGAAGATTTCTTTTGACAAGATAAAAGATCTGTCCAAAATTCTAAGCCAACACAAGATTGATTGTGTTGTAGACGGAGAGAGAGAGGTATATGAGACCCTTTTCCATAATTTAAGTTGGGGGTTTTCTGCAGGTCATATCCCATCTTCGTCATTAGTTTTCGGGATTGTTGACTATATAGATGGAATGTTGGTTGGTAACTGTCCTTCAATTTCGGTAGCATCATCTCATAAGAGGAAGATGAACTCACTGCTGGGATGAAGGTAGTAGTTAAAAGTGGAGGATGATGATCACCCAGCGAGGTCATGTGATATGACTTGTATTTGATTGCCTTCTTAGATTTTATAGACGAGGTGGGTGTCTCAAAGTCATCCACCTAATCAGGTTGGATCCACATGATTTCCCTTTTATCAATTGACATAGGAATAAGACCATCACTTCATACAGGCGGAAGATTAACAATCTCCAGAGTAGCTTTCGGGAAAGGAACGACTCCATCCTGCACAAGTTGAGCAGGAAAGTCGCCAAACTGCAAAGAGATGACGTTGGTAGTCGTAGTCTTCTCGTCCTGTTGAAGAGTGATTGCGTCGGCTTTAATCATCTCTTGGATCTTCCCTTTGAGTACATAGCATGCTCTGGTCAGGTGTCCAATGAACCTCTAATACATACAGTATTTAAGATGATCAGTCATACCTACTTTCTCTGGCCGCTTTATGTCGGGTAGATGAAGTTTGTTGCTCTTGATCAAGCAATTAAAGATACACATGACATCATCTTCATCGAAGGAGTATTCCTCTTTCAGGCGCAGTGCCCTCTGTGGTGGTGCTACCATAGTAGGTGTTGATTTGCCTATGTTGACGACTAGAGTTTCTTTCCCCTTGATATTGATGGCCAAGGCTTCCTTGCCCTTGCGGTTATTCTGACGGCCATCGTTGTTGGATGCAAAATGTTCATCTCTGTCAAGATTAGGCATATGGATCCCTAATTGTTTAAACTTGTCAGCACTTTCTTTGGCTGCTCTGGCATTCACTATGAAGGAAGGCCAGTCCTAGGATTACGTGGATCCAGTCCACATGCTGACTATAGGAAGTAAATTCGATTTGTATGTGTCTATAGTCAGAGCATCTGCAGTTCCCAGAGGCATTTTGAGTGCCTCATGATGGAAGCATTTAATGAAACATTCGGCAGTTTCATTGGGCCGTTGTTTAATTTTGATGAGGGCTGACATAGTCATGTCGTTTGTTCCCTCATAAAATTATTCCAGGAACATTTGTTTGAACCCAACAAAGGAGGTATGCAACCGTCTGGCAAACTGCGATACCAGTCGTAAGCCGCACAAGCTAAGCATCCGACGAATACTCTAGTGAGTAGAGCATCGTTCGGCTGAAGTTGATCAGTCATTACCTCAAAATGATTAAGGTACTGGCTTGGAGACGTACTGCCGTCAAACGGCATAATGGGGGAGGCTTGTATTTGGGTAGAAACGGAACCTCTTTCCAATCTATAGAAAAAGGTTGTTTGATCCCAAGCTTTTGTATGTCGTCCTTCTGTTTGAAGGCTTCAAACTGAGTACGCAAAAGCTTTACAGCCTCATTAGTGTCTCCTGATGCTTGTAGAGCAGTAGATTGATTTGGTGTGTTAGGAAGAGGGACTGCATGATAAGTACCACCCCCAGCACCAGAAAGACTTGGAGTTGGCATCATAGCAATGTGAGGAGATTGTACCCCTAGACCGATATTGGTAGGAACAGATGCTGCTACTTGTTCTTGGGTTGGAATTAGATTCACAACCGGTGGAACGTTATGTTGTGCCATTATTACAGCATGCATGCTCGCCATCATTTTAGCCATATTTTTCAAGCTGGCTTCTAAAGAGGCGATTCTTTGCTCCTGACTGTCGGAGCTGGATGCATCTTATTCTTCAATAATAATATATGCAGTCACTTCTCTGGTCATTGAAGAAGAGCTGGTGGAAAAGATGGTCCGTTCGGAGCTTTCACTGTCGGCATCAAAGTCATACAAGGAACTACCTCCAGGATAA
Organism: Iris pallida; assembly: GCA_029216955.1. Classification (NCBI taxonomy): domain Eukaryota; kingdom Viridiplantae; phylum Streptophyta; class Magnoliopsida; order Asparagales; family Iridaceae; genus Iris; species Iris pallida. The sequence continues at coordinate 1,349,893 of JANAVB010034420.1, forward strand.
GGGATAGGAAGATCCCTTTGACTGAGGGAATCTTGGTCAAAGTCAGTAAGATTCCTTTAACCGATTGTTTCTCGATTGGAAGGAAGATTCCTTTGACCGATTATTTCTTGGATTTTTGATCTGTTATGTATCTAGACTCCTTCGCTGGAGTCACATATCCGATCCAAGTATTGTTGACTAGGGTCACTTTAGGAGGGTGACTTTGTATGTCAGAAGAGCGATTGTAATTCATACAGTCCAAGACAGTTTTTCTAGCTGATTTACAGCAGCATTGAGCTTCATGGGAAGCAGACTTGAGTTCTTTGCATGTGGTTGTTGCAGGAGATAGATCTCCATCTACTGCTATGATCCGTTTAGGAAGTTGAGGATAGTTCAAACAGTCAAGAATAGACTGTTTTGCCACCTGGCAGCAACACTTAATTACTATCTCATGATTATAACGATGCTCCATAGGTGGAGTTATAGAAGATACATAAGACGGACCTGCGATCTTTCGCTTTTGTATAAGAATCTCGCGGAGATCGGTTACCTTAACAAGGTAAGGAGAAGAAAAGGGTACGTATTCATGGATTACATTAGGAGCATGGTTCCTGTTCTTGAGATGTCTGGTCCCTTGGTGTACAAGGAAGTGCTGAGCTGATTGACATAGGTGAGGGGGTCCTTGACTTTAGAAGTCTTAACTTTGTGCAGATCAAAAGCTGGCATAGACTGCACTTGGTGCACCCGATGACTTGATGAAGTTGGCTCTGATTTGGGCCTATTGAGATAGGCGCGCATGTCAGGAAGGTGCGCCTCTTGTGTGTTTGTTTGGGACACCATCAATTTTCCTTGTTTGGACCTTGATATGCGCAAAGTTGGCAAATCCTGACCTAGGTTTGGTTGGTGCTTAGGAGTAGGCAAGATGCCTTGCTGCACTGCACACCCAAATCCAGTATGCTTAGTATGGCGCCAATTGACATAATTTATTTTCTTGGCAAAAACTTGGTTGTTTTTATCAAGAGAAGTAGAACTCTTGTTCAAGAGAGTGAGTAGTGATTGGCGCAAGGACGCAATCAGCAATATTTTCTACCAAGTCAAGGACTGGGGAAGGATGAGGACAGGCCAAAGGGTGCTTTTCTTTGTTCTATGTATGAGCAAAAATAGATGTGTTCTTCCCCATGTTCAGAACTGGGGGAGAAGAGAGAGTAGCCAAAAGGCATTTTCCTTTGTTCTGCGCCAGGGCAGAAGTGAGCGCAGTAGTGGACGCAGTTTGTACAGCAACATGAGGGCGCTTCCCTTTGATCTGCACATGAGCAGAAATAGACATAACCTCTCCCAAGTTCAGAACTGGAGAGGAAGAGGGAGTAGCCAGAGGGCATTTTCCCTTGTTCTGCGCCAAGGCAGTAGATGGCACAGTCTGCACAGAAGCTGTGATTGGTGCTTTGACGTACTTCAGAGTCCAAATGGCATGCGCCTTGTTCTTAGTAGCAGTAGTAGCCCGCCTTGCACTCCCAGCACTGATCATAGCTTCGTAGGCCATTTGGTCTACTTGGACGACCAAGGCCTTCTGCGTCTTGCCGATCGACGCGGTATCACATTGAGTTGTCACCTTCTCATCGGAGGAGAAAGTCGTCCCCAGCAAAGTCGCCATTTTGTTTACCAAAAACAAAAATTTGATTTACAAACTAAAAAAAAAGAAAAGTACAATTTGTATAATTTGATTTTTGGGAAAGTACAACTGTAGGAATCTGATCAGAAAACGATCACTTTATCCTTTGAACGATGTGATAATTAAGACACAAGCCTCTGGAGAATGCAACAGTACTTTAGCTGGAGATTATGATCATTAGTGATCCTTTGCAAGTGATTTGAAACTCTATATATTGAGTTCTGAAATAACTGTTAAGTAGTTATTCTGAATTGCGTGCATTACGTTTTGTGCGCCATCCTTCCAATTGTGCGAACAGTTTCATGAACTACTAGGGACGGGTGGCATTCTAAGAGAGAGATGCGCGTGGTCGTGGGAAGTATAGTGGACACATTCTTCGAGACTAGTGGCATGCGTGCCACGTCACTAGATTTTTCGATAAAAATTAATTAGGTGGCGCCAGCTTGTTAGGTGGCGCCAAATGCAATTTGATAACTGGCACCTCCTAGTTAGTCTGTCAGTTTCTATCATCATTGATTACCTTGCGCCATTTGATAGCTGACGTGAGCTAGCTGTCAGCATTAAAATAAACTGACACAGACTCTTCGAGCGCCACACTTCCCGGGATTCGAAGAGATTTGCTTCGTCTAACAAGCTGTCAGTCATCATTACGACTGTTACAGCTTTTCGAGGAAGCCTGCCACGTAGAGGTGGCGCACCCCAGTAGTTGGAGCCATCTGAGTCTCGCACAACCTATTGACCAACGCCTTCTTGATGTTGGCGCCATTATGTGACTGGCGCCAAATGATTTTTTAACTTCTACAAGTAATATTGGAGAATTATGGCATTCTTTATTCTGTTGAGTCAAACTAAATATATTTAATACAACCAATCTAGAATAGGTAACGACCAATCTATAGTAGGTAATTAATCCCCTACAATAATGCATCTAGAATAGGTAACAACTAATATATTGCAGATAATTAATTTTCTACAAATTTTCTACGATTAGGCAGTACTCCAAATTAGGATCCTATTAATTATAATGTAATAAATTTCAAAATATTGGCATTTATGGTCAAATATCTTTATCATGCCCCGCAAGATGGAGCTCTGTGAGGTGATTCCAATCTTGTTCGCCAATTGTTGGAAGTAAGAGTGGGAAAAAGGTTTGGCGAGCAAATTAGCTAGCTAGTCAATAGAGGAAATATGGGCAACTCGAAGAGCACCTCCTTGAACTTATTCCTGAATAGAGTGATAGTCAAGAGCAATATATTTCACGCGAGAATGGAATATTAGATTTGAGCACAGATTTATTGTACTAATGTTATCACAGTAGATAACCGATTGTTGAGGTATAAAAACATAAAGCTCAGTGAGTAGAGAAGAAATCTAACGAATATTTGCAGTTGTAGTAGCCACAACTCGGTACTCGTCCTCGGTAGAAAAGCAACCCGTGGTCCTTTGTTTCTTTGGACTCCATGATATTGAATTACGACCAATGTAGATAAGATAGGCACTTGTTGAGGTGAAATTATCTTTATTCCCAGCCCAATCAGCATTCGAAAATGTATATAGTGACAGTGGTGAGTTACGATAAAGAACAACACCATGAGCAATAGTACTACGAAGATACCTTAGTAGACGCTTTACTACATTCTAATGATCGATCAGTCTTAGGCAGTGCATGAATTGTGATAACTTGTTGACAGTATAAGCAATGTATTGACGCATGAGTGATAAGTATTTGGGACTGCCAACAATGGCTCTGTATTCAGCTAGATAAGAGAGGGATGATCCAGAGTGAAGAGTGAGTGTTGTAATTGTGGCAAGTGGTGTAGACACGGACTTGGCATCGTCATGTGAGTGTGAGTAAGGAGATCATAGATATAACATCATTGAGAAAGAAATATGCCCTGCGAATGTGGAATAACTTCAGGGAGAATCTGTTGGAGATCCTTGAAGGAGACAAAATATAAAAGGGGCCAAGATCCTTGAGGAAGAATCTGTTGGAGAGAAGATGAATGAATTTTTGTACTATTGCATCGTTGTTTCTTATGATAATAATATCACCAACGTAGACTAAGAGATATATCATGACGCCAGAAGCAGTGCAGACAAATAATGATGTGTCGCCATGAGAGTTAGTGAAGCCAAAATTGATGAGGAACTGACGTAGCTTATGGTATCATATACGGGGGGCTTTGTTTGAGACCGTATATTACTTTATGCAGTTTACATACTTGATGCTGATGGTACTTGTCAATGAGTCCTTATGGTTGTGCCATAAAAATGTCATCAGAGACAGAGAGAGAGAGAGAGAGAGAGAACCTTGGAGAAAGGCATTATTGACATCAAGTTGGCGCAGCGACCAACCACGAGTGACGGCAATAGAGTGAACAAGTCATACTGTGTTGGTTTAACCACATGATTGAAGGTGTCATGGTAGTTAACACCTGGTCGTTGGTGGAACCCTTTGGCAACTAAACATGCTTTGTACCTGTAAATAGAACCATCAGATAGATGTTTAGTCCGAAAAGTTCACATGCAACCAACATTATTCTAGATCGGTTGAGAGGGAAAAAGGGTCCATGTCCCATTCCGAATAAGAGCTTCAATCTCCTCCGATATTACCTGACGCCATTTGGGATCTTTGATGGCCTGGGTTACTATAGAGGGTTCTTGGTCTGGTTTGGTAGAAAGATGGGCATTGAAATTGAGTTTTTGGATTGGTTTGTGGATATGATTTTTGGATTGAGTAACAATATCCTGATGTGGAAGAGGAATAGGTGTTGGTTCTGAGGGTTGTGGTGATTTCGGTATAGGTGAGTTGGATTCAGATGGTGGATTTTGGGATGACATTTGGGTGAAGGGTTGTGGTAAAGATGGAGTCGCGTAGCTGAGTCTCGAGTTTGGTGCGAGAGTAATACTTTTGGATAGGATAATAAATATGGTAGGTATGGTTGTGGAATCATGATTTGGTTCTGCTTGAGGGCTGGTGCAAGATTGACAGATGGTCTAATGGTGGCCTAAGATGATGACTCAGAAGGGATCCAGAAATGGGACATGAAAGATGAATGACGAGGAAGGTTGAGTTACTTGGTTTTAAAGACATAATCGACTCGACTAATTTAACATAACAAGATGTGTAGAGACGTGAGTTACTAGATCAAGACAAAAATAGGCACTCTGGATGGAGGAATAACCAAGAAAGACAAAGGAATGAAATAGGAAGATAGTTTGTGAGATGAATATGGACGCAGCCAAGGATAGCATAGACACCCAAAACTTTATAGTTTAGAGTAATTGGGAGATGTGCCAATGGGTTTTGCATATGGTGATAGAAGTTGAAGTGCGGGAGTGTGTAGACGATTAATTTGATAAACAACAATGGAGAATGCATATAACCAATATGACAAGGGTGTCACGACCCGCACTCGGATATTCGGGCACGAGTACATGGGCCACGCCCAGCCAACACAGCAGTATCTGCGGTAGTACGCTGTCAAGTACCCAAAAATATATCTGAACAGTTCTATGATCCACTAAAACATCATGTACTCAAATCACATACATCTAAGGAAGATATGAAAGAAAGACAACAATGGAATCTATAAAATGATCATATATAACAAGAAATATATTGGAGACATATCCGGTGAACAAGACATAAAACTAGACAATAATATGGCCTAGAGCTCATAAGTGGTCAACTCACGATCCAAAAGAATGTCGCGATCTGTTATCATGAAGTCCTAAAAAAATAGTTATCCAGTCAGGATTGGAACGAGCACATCACTAACAACAGTTTCATGTAAATGATAAAGACTATGTAACAGTAAATAGAGAGAATATACGAGAATAAGTAAAGTGTACATGAAAGTAGCATGGCATGGTAAAACTGTAAGCTAGAGCAAAGAAGAGTAAAGCATGTTATCTCATGTACAAGGGTCAAGAATCTATACTAGCGATGTGAGTAAGTACTAGCTTCGACATGTGGCCGGCTTGGGAACTTGCACGAGGTCTACTACATGGCTTGGTTAATCATACGTGAGGTGTATGATTAACACTCACATGGAACTAAACATGCACAAGGAGGGTATTGACCACATATCTACACTACTACTTCCCGTCATCTGACTGATATAGTGGAACCAACCATGACATATTATGACACAGATTCTCTGAGAAGGCCGCGAGCCTTCACAGGAATCTTGTTTATACAATGCACAAGAACAAGGACAAGACTTGCAAAAGATACATCAAGACATATAAGGAATAACATCTCATGAAGGGATCCAGACAATACCAATCCGTGTGACCAACGTGTCCAGAAATCAAGGATATCTATACTAAATACACGAAACATAGAAAATAACATAAATATAAAATTATCAAAGAGTGTACTTGCCTGAATTTGGTTGGAGTCGACGTGCACGACACGAACGTGTCGACACGAGATAGTTACGATGCTATGCTACACAAGATGGTCTCAAATGACGATGCAAATGGTTCCACTGAGTCCAGAATAGTCCAAGTAGTCTGATTTAATATATAGAAGCCCTAAGTTAGAGTTGGCACGATAATCGAATCAAGAAAAGGAAACGACTATATTAGTTATGATTTATGATTTAAGGGAAGAGTATAATTAGACACGCGTAACTAGTTTGAAAAATTAATTATAATATTTAGAAATTATATTTCATAAATCAACTATATATTTTGATAACGTCTCACTTGATATTAAAACTCTATTTGTCAAATACAATTTTTAGGTCAAAACTTTGATAATAGCATTTTGGAAATATCAATATATATACTATACGAATTCCTAATTAAATAATACTATAAATGGCAAAACTACTAAAATTATTAACAATGGTAAATGGTATGGTCTAAATATTAGTACTAATAAGATAATAATAATATATAACATTTTAAAATTGATAATATAAAATAATAATAAATAATTTATTGGTGATAGTGATACTGCTTGCAACAGCTTCCCAGAATATTTCTTAAAGCATATAAATTTTTAAGCCCGAATATGAATACATATGTCCCAACTAAAACCAAAAAGTCTTTCACTTAGACTTATTAAAACATAGGGCCCATGCCCTATGGCCCAAATAGCCTAATTTTAATAGTTCAAAATAATAACTATAATAATAGTATTAACCAATAAATATTGAAATCCCTAAGTCCTATTATAAATCAGCAAGGAGAAATAATTAAAAAACCAAATTAATATTTAAAACAACCTAACTAATATTAAAACAAAGGAAGGGGTTTGACTGCTGTGTGACCAAAAAAAGGAAAGTGCTTGCTGACTATTCCCAAACAAAACCCTATTCACTTAGGGTGCGTTTGATTGCAAGGTGGAAAATATGTGGAAAAAAAATTGATTCCGTGGAATTATTTTCCTAGGAAAAAAATCCATGGAATTTTAAAAAATTTCCATGGAAAACTTAATTTGGGTGTTTGATTGCCATTATTTTCCACGGAAAATAGTTATTTTCCATGGAAAATGATATTTTCCTATGGGTTGTACAAGTTTCATTTTCCACCATTTTAGATGAAAATATGGAAAATGATAGTTTTTTGGAAAATAATTCCATGGAAAATACAAGCTATCAAACACTACAATTGGTGGAAAATTTGTGATGAAAATATTTTCCATGGAAAAAAAGCCCAATCAAACACAGCCTTAGACTAATTTGAGGTTAGGAAATAGTATGGTTAACAGGGTAGGTCTCTAATTCAAACCATGTTAGTTACCTTTACATTTTAGGGAATAATATAACTAAACTAATGGTTTTAAGTAAATATTGTAGGGAGTTTAATATTGAGTAGTTTATATTTGGGCTTAACCCAATATCATAGCTTGTAGTTAGGCATATTAGAATTGCTAGATACCAAGTTAGAACTATTTTTAATATTAATCAACTTGTACCTATTAAAACAGGAGGACACCTAGCTACATTGTTCACCCGTACTTTCTCAGAGCCAGGCAAGTACTTTTCTACGATTTTGTGCATTTACATTCTTGTACCCTTTCTTGTGACACATCATGGCACGACATCATGTACTCCTGTATTCCTGTACCCTTATTCTTGTACTTATTAGTGTCGGGTGGGGAAATACACTAGCCATGTGACCATTCCCGGTTACTATATTCATGTGCCTAGCTTAGGCCTCGCATCGTGCACGCGGGTCCTAAGTCGTACCATATTTATGTACTCCTGTGCATGTTCTCACCCCAGCCGCTCACATGGTCTAGATGTATTTCGATATTGTGCACTTATCATGTCTGGTACTACAGGATTATAGTTTCATTCCTGTATATTATATTTCCTGTACTTTATATTTCTTGTACTTTACATTCATGTACTATAGTTCCTGTACTTATTCCATGTACTATTTTTTTGTACTTTCATGTTCATTCCTGTATTTTATTTCCTGTACCCTGGACTCATTTCATATCATGTACATGTTTCATTACCTAGAACTGTACTTTGCTCCGCTCCTGAATAGGATATGTTGCAGGTGAGTTGGAGGCCCTGTGCGATACCTATTATGGACAGGATGTTGCTATTATTACTGAGCCAGTTGGAGCTGTGTTGGACCTAGAGGCTGCAGAAGCCTAGAGCTTACCTTAGCACTTTACAGTTTTACCTTGTATTTGAGACTAGTAGACTCTGTCTTTTATTCTGCTGGAATGTAATAAAATACTTAGATTTGCACTATGTTCTGGGATACATTTATAGATGCTGTGTTTTCATACTTGTCTTGATATCTGGTTATCTTTCCCTAGATTGGTACAGCTTACTTTGTTGTGTCTAACGACAAAGGCTGGGCGTATCCGACTCGTGTCCGATTATTCGATAGCGGGTCGTGACATGTTTTTAGTGGTGGCCCATGCAGGTCTATCCTAATGGTACCTAGGTCTTAGCGTACTATTGGGGGACTTAATTTACACTAGGGAAACTTGAATCACAGCATAAGAAATCGGCTACATCGGGTAAATATGGTTATTATATAAATATTTATATTTTCTAGTAGATTAGATTTTTATCAATCATGAAGTTTTCCTTCTATTACAGGATGGTCACTATGAGGAAGACCGCGGATCAGCCCGGAGTTGCAGGCAGTTTCGGAGTCGCAGGCAGTTCAGATCAGCAGGCTGCACCGGACGTTCCAGCAGATCAGCTTCCACCACCGCCTCCGATCTTTCCGTCACTACCCTCGACGATGATGTTTGACGGCGCTCAGGTGATGGCGATGTTCCAGCAGTATATGGAGGCCCAGAATCACCAGGCTGCGTAGTTCCAGGAGGCTCAGAGTCAGCAGGCCGTACAGTTCAGAGCGACTGTCGTCGACGCACTCAGGACCAGAGAGCCGGCAGCACCAGCTCCAGCAGCAGCTCCAGCACCACGAGCACCGACACCAAGGACAACCAAGGAGTACCAGAACCTCTGCCCGATGGACTTCTGGGGCAACGAGGGGATCATCTATGTGGATGAATGGCTGGAGAATGCGGAGAGGACCTTGAAGATGGAGCAGATTCTGGACAACCTGAAGGTGGAGGTAGCTAGGCGACTCTTCGACTTGGCCAGAGCTTGGTACCGGGAGGAGCCCCAGTTGACGGAGCCCCAGGTGTCTTGGACATATTTCAAAACTCTGTTCAAGGAGAAGTTCTTTCCAGAGGTGGAGCGGGATGAGCTGAGAATGCAGTTCGAGGTGCTGCAGCAGGGACGATGACGGTTGTGCAGTATACTTCAGAGTTTACTAGGCTCAGCAGGTTCGCGGAGAACCTAGTCAGAGCACCGGAGGACAGAGCTTGGAGATTCAAGAAGGGTCTCACCCGGGAGCTGCGACACGCGGTGGCGATTAGTCAGGCGATGACCTATGCGAGCATCCTCAAGATTGCTCAGGCTGTAGAGAAGGAGGCAGATCCGAAACTGAAGAGGGATCGGGACGTGGGCAGTAGCAGTTTCCAGGCACCAGCAAAGAGGGTCCAGACTCAGATTCAGGCGAGGCCTCAGCAGCCAGCACAGCAACATCACCGTCCAGCCAGAGCTCCTACACATCAACATCAGAGACAGCAGCAGGAAGTTACTTGCACATTCTGTTACCGGCCGAGATACCGCTTCGACGAGTGCCGCAAGAGGCTCGGACTCCTCTTATTCTGCGGATCAGACGTGCACCAGATGAGGGATTGCCCGCAGGTTGACGCTAGACTGACTGGAGAGCCTAGAGGAGCTGGAGGACCACCACCTGTACCACCCGGAGCTCTACCAGCTGTACCACAGAGAGGACCAGCTTTACCCACTCAGCAGCAGCAGTTTGCACAGCGTCAGCAGAGGGAAGGACCACAGCAGGGACGTGTTTACGTTATGGCGGCAGTTGAGGAGGATGAGGCAGTTCCAGATGTGATCACATGTTCTATACTTTTACATTCCTTTCCTGCCATTGCATTGTTTGATTCTGGAGCCACACATAGATTCGTATTATATGAGTTTCTGCATAGACATGGCTTCACACCCAAGCCCACTAGGAGGAACTGTCAGATTATGACAGGATGAGGGATTGTGCCAGTCAGTGAGATGGTGGACTGCCCTATCACTATTGCTGGGAGAGAGATTATGGCTCGACTTTTGGTGATGCCATTGCCCGAATTCGACGTAGTCCTCGGCATCGACTGGATGAGCGAGCAGTTTGCCGTAATAGACTGCCATGAGGGGAAGGTGATCTTCAGTCCGCCAGGAGTTCCACCGTTCGAGATCAGCAGATGAGTTGCAGAGAGGCCAGAGGGAGTCTACTTTGGAGCAGTTGCCGAAGACCAGGAGTTATCGCATCCGTTGATTACAGAGTATCTCGACGTCTTCCCTTAGGAGCTGCCAGGATTGCCGCCAGATCGAGATGTGGAGTTCAGCATCGACTTATTTCCTGGATCAGCACCGAAGTCCCAGCATTATTACAAGATCAACCCGAAGGAAGCTACAGAGTTGAAGGCTCAGATTGATGAGTTGGAAGGCAAGGGTTTCATTCGGTCCAGTGCTTTACCCTGGGGAGCACCGATACTCTTCGTGCCCAAGAAGGATGGGACAGTGAGGATATACATCGATTACCGTACACTCAACAACATCACCATCAAGAATAGATACCCGTTGCCGCGGATTGATGAGCTGTTTGATCAGCTGAGTGGGGCGAGGGTCTTTTTCAAGATTGACCTTCGATCGGGGTATCATCAGATGAAGGTTCGAGAGCAGGATATTCCGAAGACAGCTTTCAACACCCGATACGGCCAGTATGAGTTCTTGGTGATGCCGTTCGGACTTACCAATGCCCCAGCAGTGTTTATGAACTTGATGAATAAAGTTTTTCACAAGTATTTGGACTAGTTTGTCGTAGTCTTCATTGACGACATTCTGATATATTCGAAGACCGAGGAGGAGCATGTAGAGCACCTGAGGATTGTGTTGGAGATTCTGCGAAAGGAGAAGCTATACGGGAAACTCTTGAAATATGAGTTTTTCCTGGACCGGGTAGAGTTTTTGGGGTATGTGTTGACTGGTGAGGGGATTTCTGTGGATCCTAAGAAGATTGAGGCAGTTGAAGCATGGGTACCTCCCAAGTCAGTAGCCGAGATTCGTAGTTTCCTGGGTCTAGCAGGTTACTACAGAAAGTTTGTGAAAGATTTTGCTAAGATCACGGAGCCTATGACGAAGCTTACGAGGAAGGATGTGGAGTTCATCTGGAGCGACGCCTGGCAGTCAGCATTTGAAGAATTGAAGAGAAGACTCACGACAGCACCAGTTCTAACATTGCCATCTGGATCGGGAGGATTCGTCATCTACATCGATACTTCAGGGAAAGGCTTGGGATGTATGCTTGAGCAGAACAAGAGGGTCATTGCTTATGCTTCTAGACAGTTGGGGCCCCATGAGAAGAATTATCCAACACATGACTTGGAGCTTGCAGCAGTCATTTTTGCCTTGTAACAGTGGAAGCACTATTTGTATGGGGAGAGAGTAGACATCTTCACGGACCACAAAAGCCTGAAGTATGTTTTCACTCAGAAGGAGCTGAATATGAGGCAGTGTAGATGGCTGGAACTCATAAAGGATTTCGACATCAGTCTGCAGCACCACCCTGGAAAGGCAAATATAGTAGCAGATGCTCTCAGTCGATATCTTGTTGCTATGTATCTCACTATGGACCGGCATCTTATGGAGGATCTTGAGAGCCTTGGGATTGAGATTGTTCTTTCAAGGGTTGGAGGACAGCTGATGCACATGCAGATACAGTCAGGACTGATAGAGAAGATCAAGGAGACCCAGTTTCTTGATGAGGGACTCCGATGTCTCAGAGGCCAGGCAGAGGCAGGATTGCTCGACGACTTTACCATTGCAGAGGACGGATCCCTGAGGCACGGAACCCAGTTGTGTGTGCCCAAGGATTTATGGGAGAAGGTAATGCAGGAGGCCCACCAGTCGCAGTATTCTATACATCTTAGATCTACCAAGATGTACAAGGACCTGCGAGAGTATGTTTGGTGGTATGGAATGAAGAGAGAGGTTGCCAGATTTGTTTCTAGATGCCTTGTGTGCCAGCAAGTCAAGACGGAGCGCCAGAGACCAACAGGACTACTCCAGCCTTTACATATTCCAGAATAGAAGTGGGACCACATCACCATGGACTTCGTCTCTGGATTACCACGTACTCCCAGTGGCAAGATTGCTATTTGGGTTATCGTGGACAAACTGACGAAGTCTGGTCATTTTATTCCGTTCAAGGTTGGGCTGTCGATCGAGAAGCTTGCAGAGCTCTACATGCGCCAGATCGTAAGGATTCACAGGGTGCCAGTGAGCATCATTTCAGACAGAGATAGTTGCTTCACATCACACTTCTGGAGGAGTCTACCGATGAGCTTGGGATCACAGTTGAAGTTCAGCACCGCCTATCATCCACAGACGGACGGGCAGTCCGGGAGGACCATTCAGATGCTGGAGGATATGCTACGGGTTTATGTACTCGACTTCGGCGGTTTGTGGGAGGACCATTTGTATCTTGTGGAGTTTGCCTATAACAACAGTTATCAGGCTAGCATCGAGATGACCCCGTTCGAGGCACTGTATGGACGGAGATGTCGCACGTCGTTATCTTGGGATGACGTTGGCGAGAGAGCTTTGCTTGGGCCAGAGATGGTGGTAGACTCAGCTGAGAAGATTAGGCTGATCAGGGAGCGTCTCAGAGTTGCACAGGATCGGCAGAAGCACTGGACGGACAGCAGCAGACGGCCACTGGAGTTCGCGGTTGGAGATAGAGTGTTCCTGAAGATCTCGTCGACTAGGGGTGTCATCAGATTTGGCAGGGGCAGGAAGCTCAGTCCGAGGTACATCGGACCTTTCGACGTGATGGCACGGATTGGCGAGGTGGCATATCGACTAGCGCTTCCAGCTAGTTTGGAGGGAGTACATAACGTCTTCCACGTATCTCAGCTTCGACGCTACATTTTGGACCCCAGCCATGTGGTGGACTATTCAGAGCTAGAGGTGGGTCCGAGCTTGACCTACGCGGAGCAGCCAGTGGAGATTCTTGATAGGAGAGAGAAGCAGCTGCAAAATCAGGCTATTTTACTTGTCCGCGTCATGTGGAGACACCACTCTCCGGGAGAGTCTACATGGGAGCGCGAGGACGAGATGCGGGAGCGCTATCCCAATTTGTTTGATTGATTTGGTTGTACTTTGTTTTGAATTCCTCTAATTCAATAAATGGCCAATATTTGAAATTGTGTGAATTTGTTCTAAAGTTCATTGAGTGCCTTGAATTTCGAGGACAAAATTTTTTTTAGGGGGGTAGATTTGTGAGCCTACCTTCCAGAATAAATTTTTTTACCAATGTTTAATTAATGAATTTTTTATAAAATATTTTTGAACATGTTTAAAACTTAATGTTATATTATTTTCTTGATAAATGACTATTGGGCTTTCTTCTATCAGAGGGTTAGAGCCCAATCACTAGCTTGCATTAGGCAGCCCAATATATAAACACAACCTTAGGTTATTTTACCAAGCCCTGCTCCAATTCAATTTTTCAAAATTCCTACTGATCTCGGCACACCACATCGACCATGTGCAGAGTTTATTACTCTGACAATTGCGTGCGCGCTAATTCTTCCCCACCTCCTCTAACCGCCTATTTAAGCCAACCCTTCCTTCAACCATGACCTATTCCTTTCCCTCTCCACAAACTTTTGATACTCAGTTGCAGAGCAGAGCCGCCTAGCCATGGTGATTGAGTGAAGAAGAAGGCTGACCAGGAAGAAGGACGGCCCTGGCTGTGGCGATCATCGGCGACTTGATGGCTCAAACGAGGACAATTGTGGTGAGTTTGAATCTTTGCTTTGAATCTTGAATTTTTGGATTCACGTCGATCCGTGGAAATTTGTTTCTAAATGAACAAATTATGGTAGGGATACTTTGACTCCTGAATCGATCGATGGATCCTTGCTTTTCTTCATCAACACACACTCGTATGACCTGGTAATCATCGAATCCTTCCAGTTTTGTTAAAATCTATTTAGACTTAATGATTAATATCAATTATTGGTATATTATGATCTAGATCTGTAGGGACTGGATCGGTGAATCAACTTATCCTTTTGTCGTTTTATCAATCGAGTGAGTAGCACCATTGAATTGGTTAAACTCCTTGTTATGTTTAAATGTTGATGCCAGTTGTTGAACTCTGATCAATTCTTTTCCAAATCAATTAAAACCGATGATGTAGATCTGAACTATTGAAGATCGAATGTCTCAAAGCAGTTGGATGTACTTCAGGATTTTAAAACAATCAGACTTCGAGAGTTCAAGCCTATTGTGATTTGTGCCATCGGATCTATTCTCATCAATTTTATCAGGTAATTTATTCATTTAGCTAGTTATTATTGCAATGTTAGATTGAGGGAAGTTTGAAATTGTGTGGATGTGGATCGGGGAGTTATTGAATGGAATGTTAACATCTACTTTTTAAGACTGTAATTAGGAGATAATGGTAGCTTGTTATTGAGGATTCACTAACTGCTGAACTTTAGTTAGTTGTTGCCACTATTTCGAATCTGAGATGGTTGTGCAACTGATTCAGTCTAATGGACTCGAATCTATCATGATGGATGAACCTGGGCATTACCTAGATGTACGACTGGGTTTCAAGAGCATATGGACTAAATAGAGTTTAGAACATTTGGATGTTTTGCCATTTGGTACCAGTTGGTGGTTGATATCAGTTAGCATGCTTGAGCTATGACATTGGAATGTTGGTTCACAACTTTACTGTCGTCCCTACATTTGCTGCCATCAATTCAATAGGGCTGTGATGCATTGTAGTCTTCCTCAGTTTACTGTCGATAGGTTGTGGCCAAGTTTTCAGTCTTTTGGCTCAATTCACTTAGTCTGATCTGGTAGCAGGGAATAGGGCATCACTGAACCTAAGTGAACCTGTGAATACAATCTTAGTGAATATTCAATGCAATATCAGTACATATGATTTGATACTCTGAGCATATGAATTGAAATCTCAGTTAAATCTGAGAAAGGAAGTTCAAGTTGAACCTGGGATTGCCCCTACTCTATTTTTCAGTCTAATAAACTGATATGGCCATATTGTTTTGGGAAGGTTGCTTCCTAAAACATCAGTACCTATGTTGCACCAGAGATTTATAATGTGTTAGGAGAATGGATTCTCAGTTAAATAGAGTATAGATTCTCAATTAATCTGAGAATGAAATCTCAGAAGCTGAGACTAATTTCAGTATATCATGACATTGTTTTCCATTGTAAACTTTATATATACCAGTGTCTTAATAGTTTAATGAATTGAGATCCCTATATCAATGATCTGATCAAACTAGTGAACCTGAGATTGGAATGGCCAGTGTAGACTGAGAAATGTCTCAGTGTAACCTCAGGGAACTCTCAGTGAAGGCCTGAGAGTCATCTCAGTGTAAACAGAGAATTTACATATGCATTGTTGAACCTGGGGCCATACCTTCATGTCCAGGTTCAATTTCATGAACTGGATTTATATTTTAGGGCTGTTTCATTTAAAGTAGCTATAGGACAACCAACGGATTCAGCCAGGGAATTAGTTTTGCTGAAATTAAAATTCCTAGATTAGTATTTGTCAATTGAACTTGAGATTTCATACCATGGTTTGGCAAATAGATGAACCTGGGCATATCAGTTAGTTTCTATTTCAATACCTTAAACTGAAATTGCATTGGCTTTCACCTAAACTAGGAACCATATCACTATTATTTTACACTGTCCTGGCATTGAGACATGAGTGATATCAGTAAACCTGAGATGCAATTTCATTTGAAACCTGAGATGCAATTTCATTTGAAACCTGAGATGCAATTTCATGGAAATCTGAGAATGAAGTCTCATTTAAACCTGAGAATTGAAAGTTCAGATTAAACCTGAAATGAAGTTCAAGTTAAAACTGAAAAGTACATGCAATGTTGTATTTTGCTGATCAGTTTCCAGGTTAGCCTAGAACATAGGTTATGCTTTCTTTATAACTTTGTAGTAACAACAGTCATAGGGTATCTTAGGAGCAGGTTTAATAAGTGATGTGGGGTAGGGAGTACATGACAAGATGGAATAATCTTATATGAATGCACATGCATGTAAGATCAATATTATGGAATAAGTATTCCTTTAGACTAATTTGAGGTTAGGAAATAGTATGGTTAACAGGGTAGGTCTCTAATTCAAACCATGTTAGTTACCTTTACATTTTAGTGAATAGTATAACTAAACTAATGGTTTTAAGTAAATTATAGGGAGTTTAATATTGAGTAGTTTATATTTGGTCTTAACCCAATATCATAGCTTGTAGTTAGGCATATTAGAATTGCAAGATACCAAGTTAGAACTATTTTAAATATTAATCAACTTGTACCTATTAAAACAGGAGGACACCTAGCTACATTGTTCACCCGTACTTTCTCGAAGCCAGGCAAGTACTTTTCTACGATTTTGTGCATTTACATTCTTGTACCCTTTCTTGTGACACGTCATGGCACGACATCATGTACTCCTGTATTCCTGTACCCTTGTTCTTGTACTTATTAGTGTCGGGTGGCGAAATACACTAGCCATGTGACCATTCCTGGTTACTATATTCATGTGCCTAGCTTAGGCCTCGCATCGTGCACGCGGGTCCTAAGTCGTAACATATTCATGTACTCCTGTGCATGTTCTTACCCCAGCCGTTCACGTGGTCGAAATGTATTTCGATATTGTGCACTTATCATGTCTGGTACTACAGGATTATAGTTTCATTCGTGTACATTACATTTTCTGTACTTTATATTTCCTGTACTTTATATTCATGTACTATAGTTCTTGTACTTATTCCCTGTACCATTTTCCTGTACATTCATGTTCATTCCTGTATTTTATTTCCTGTACCCTGTACTCATTTCATATCATGTTCATATTTCATTACCTAGAACTGTACTTTGCTCTGCTCCTGAATAGGATATGTTGCAGGTGAGTTGGAGGCCATGTGCGACACCTATTATGGACAGGATGTTGCTATTATTGCTGAGCCAGCTAGAGCTGTGTTGGACCTAGAGGCTGCAGAACCCTAGAGCTTACCTTAGCACTTTATAGTTTTACCTTGTATTTGAGACTAGTAGTCTCTGTCTTTTATTCTGCTAGAATGTAATAAAATACTTAGATTTGTACTCTGTTCTGGGATACATTTATAGATATTGTGTTTTCATACTTGTCTTGATATCTGGTTAGCTTTTTCTAGATTGGTACATCTTACTTTGTTGTGTCTAACGACAAAGGCTGGGCGTGTCCGACTCATGTCCGATTATTCGGAAGCGGGTCGTGACACGAACTCGGACTGTGTTCTGCTCGAACTCGGCCCCCCCTGATCCAGTATCCCATTAGATCAGGTCACCCTATAGACTTGGCTCCAACGTTCGAATTTATAAATGTTAGGCAGTCGAATTCTGCCCGAGTTTGGTCCTCCAAATAACCTTATAAATAGAAGAGATTTCCCATTCATTTCATCTCATTCACTTTCATATCCTCTATCATCTGAGCTATAAACCTTCTCCATTCCCAAGATCATCTCCCAGCCTTTTAGTGCCAACGCGGTTCCAATTTTAGAAGTGTAATCGAGTTGTAAAGCTTGAATTTCAAAGTTATGTCTCTAAACTTGTTGTGTAGTCATGAGTCCTTCGTATTAAAGCTCGTGGTTGAAGTGGTCGTGCCCTTCGAATAAAAACATGAGGTTATAAGAAATTGGCGTGCCCTTTGGATTAAAGCACGCAGTGTAACTGCTATTTCAAATAGTAGATTAAAGATCGAGCTAGATTACACGAGACTGGATTAGTCCTCTTAGTGGGAAACCAATATAAACCTTGGTTTTTGCATTTGCTTTTCTGAACTTATTTACTTTACTCATTTACTTATATATTGCCTGCTTTACATTAATTTGATTATTGCCTTTAAATATGGGTAGTGCTATTAACACTCATAAAATGTCATTTTACACTCCTCTTTAATTTTCTATCACTCAAATTATAATTCTACCCCTTGCATTAAATATGACATTAATTTATACATGCATAGAGGAAGGAGTGCATGATGAGATTTTAGGAGTGCCAATAATGTTAATGCAAGGATAAATTTGGAATTTGAATGATAAAAAAATTAAAGAGGAGTGCAGGATGACATTTTAGGAGTGTTAATAGCACCACCCTTAAATATTTTAGAGGTGATTATCATTCCACTACACACACACGCACTCTATTCAACCCCCTCTAGAGGTGCTCAACGGTACTAAAATTGGTATCAGAACAGGTGCTCTTTATATAGGAATTATTGCTCATACCAATTGCTCCTATAATTGGAATCAGAGCGGGTTATACTTATACATAATACTTTAGAGAGTATATATGGCAGTCGTGAAATCAATGTTCACAAGTGAAGGGCAATCCACAAATAGACCTCCTATATTTGATGGAACAAACTATACATACTGGAAAACATAGATGAACTTGTACCTGAAATCTCTACACTATGACTTATGGTCATGTGTTGTCAATGGGTAAAAAAGCCTACTATCACCACTATTCTCATTTTCCAGTTATTAACAAGCCTTATTTTAGTTACACGAAGGAAGAAAAAAAAGTTAGCTAGCCTTGATGCAAAACAATGCATACTTTTTATTGTGCTGTAGACATAAATGTATTCAATCTTATTACTACTTCGACAACATCTCATAAAATTTGGAAACTTCTTGAAGCTACTTATGAGTGCAGGTACGAAAGCAAAGCTAGCGACTTCAGAGAAGAGGATAGTCCTCATAGTGATGTAAATGTGTGCATGATGGCATTGAGATTTAAGGTACAACATAATCCCTTATATGAATACTACAAGAAAATATAGCATTTACTGTGCACAATTTACGGCGTGTAGTTGTTAAGCATTGTAAATGACACTCTTTTACAGCGTCCAAATATGTGTGTCGTAAAAGAGTTATTTTTTTATCTTTTTTACGGCATGTTTGACTTGCACGCTGTAATTGAAGACTCATTTACGGCATGCACTTTTGCGTGTTGTAATTGAAAACTCATTTACGACATGCATTAATACGCGTTGTTAAAGACTCATTTACGACATGCACTTTTGCGCATTGTAAATAAAGACTCATTTACGACAAGCATTCTTGCGCGTTGTAAATGAAGACTTATTACGACATACATTTTTGCGCGTTGTAATTGAAAGCTCATTTATGACATCTTTTTACGGGTTGTAAATAATTGTAATTGTTTATTAAAAAAATTAGTTTCCCACCTAACAATTTTTTCGCTAAAAAATTTAGTTTCCCTCACAAATTCGAATTTCAAAAAAAAAATGTAAAGAAATAGTTTTCAATCTATGTTTTCATTCCCCCTCTTATTTTTTTTTCATTTAATTCCCTCATTATGTTTTCATTCAAAATTTCCCCCCTAAAACAAAAAAAAAATCTTTTAAAAAATAAAAAATGAAAATAATTCTAAAAAAATGAAAAAGAAAAACTATTGAATTTTTTTTCAAAAAATAAAAAAAATCAAAAACAATAAATAAATAATAATAATAATAATTGAAAAAATAGTATAAAAAATTATATTCTTCATGGATATAATGATTATATTTTGTGGATAAATTATTTATTAGAACATACCCAATTTTGAAAATAAATTTTGATAACATAAATTAAATATAAAAATTAAATTTTCATCCTCAATTTGTACAAGGAGAAAAGATGAATAGTGCGTCATAAAAGAGTTATTTTTATTTTCCTCTTTATGTTTTTATTCAAAACTTTCAATTTCCCTCTTAAACTAAAAGTTGTACAAATTATTTAGGGTAAAGTGCATTTAAACCCTCCCTAGAATTGCCTCGTTCGCAAAATAAGACTCCTTAGACCAAAAATGCAGTTTGGCCCCCCTTAGTACGCCCGCGCGAGCGATTTACCCCCTACCATCTATTTTGCCGTTAAATGGCTGTTAACTTTCAAAAAAAATTAAAAAAAACCTAAACTACCCTTCCCCTATTTCCCTACCAGCCCCTCCTCCATACCCCCCTCCACCGGCCAGCCCCTCCGCCAGCCGGCCTCCTCCTCCCGACCCCCCTCCTCCCTCCGCCAGCCCTTGCGACCCCCTCCTCCTTCCTTCGCCAGCCCCCCTCCCCCCGACCCCCCTTCCTTCCTCCGACCTCCCCTCTTCCCTCCATCGGCCAGCCCCTCCGCCGGCCGACCTCCTCCCCCCTCCTCCCTCCGCCAGCCCTTCGAACCCCCTCCTCCTCCCTCCGCCAGCCCCCCGACCCCCGACCCCCCTCCTCACCCTGACCCCCCTCCTCCCCCCGACCCCCCCTCCTCCCTCCGCCTGCGAGCCCCCCCTCCTCCCTCCGCCGGCGAGCTCCCCTCCCCCATCCCTCCTCCCTCCACCGGCGGGCGTCCGCCCCCACCACCGGAGAGGGGGGGAGTGAGGGAGGGGCAAAATCGTCTTTTTAGATGATTTTTAACGACCGGGGGGGTATTTTGAGCATTTTTGTAACATTTTGGGTTTTTCGAATCATGGAGTCTTTAATTGCATTTTCGTAACATCTAAGGGGGGTTTAGTTGCACTTTTACTCCAAGGTATGTATGTTTTCATTCAAAATTTTTAATATGACGGCAACGCCACTCTCCAATCCCTCAACCAAATGAAAACTGACCTCCTCCCCTTCGATTGCTACTTCAGAACCCAACACCCCCAGCTCCTCCGCCAGAGATGACCCGACCCCTTCTCACCTAGCCGGAGCCCCACCACATAATGTAGTTGAAGCTCTCTTAGGGAAAATGAAGGCCCCACTTGCTGGACTCTATGGCATCGCTCGACGGGGCAGCAGTGGAGTTTGCCTTCCGAAGGGCCTTCGTCGTGCGCCTGGACCTAGCGGTAGCTGTCTCGGCACTGGCTTCTCTCAAGGGGGTCGGGCCCGCTACCGCCTCCGCAGTCCTTACGACGTATGCTCCGGACGTTCCTCCGTTCATGTCCAATGAGGCGATGATGGTCGCGATGGAGAACACCAAGGACTATACGCTGAAGCAGTACCTCTTGTTTGCTGGAAACTGCAGAAGAAAGCCAAGGTAGTTATTTTTCTCAAGTCTTTGTTTTTTTGTACTGCTGTAGTTCAATTGTATGACAAAATGCTTCAGTCGCCACCACTGGTATACTATTGCCACTTACTGAGTTTGCCTTCTGAATCTGTTTCTTTTGGGAACTTGAAGGATCCTCTCACAATGACATTGTTTAATCCTGTGCCTACTTTGGCAGTTGTAGTCTCTACGGTTTATCTATACAAGATGGCTATCTATGTATTTGATCAAAATGCTCCTCATCAAACCTGTGTTGGATATGTTTTGCCAATTTTGAAAAAAAAATTGATGTTGGCTAATTGTTAGTTGATCTCATTTCAATATTGGTAGCTATGTTATTGTGATGTATATAGTCAAATTCGTTTGTTGTCTGTTCGGTATTTATCTTTCTTATTTGTTATATTTATGCCATTTCATTTTTTTTCAATTGTAGGAATGGTCGTTTTCTTCTCTATGCTATTGAAGATATCATTATAGCATCTGTATTATTGGAATGTAATAAACTTGGGAAGCATGACCACAACTGAAATTTTTATAATCTTGAGAAGCAAAAGTATTTTGCACTTGTTTGCATCAATTGGAAAGTCTTTGGGGTTGAAGGTAAACTTTGAATTCCTTCTTATGAAGATGTGAAGTTAATATAATATAAGGACATTTTTTGGTACATCTAATGTAAATTTCATCTTACTTAAGTACTTAGACTTTTTATAATCAATATTTGATGTTTAATGTGATTAGCTTGTTAGTACAAGTGGCATATTTTTATTTTGTTATTTGGTTCGCAATGCATATATGATATTTTGACTTTATATTTAGGGAAAAGGTTAAATATAGTTTATAGTATTTGATAGTCTTATTTTATTATTACTTTGCTGATATCCTCATTTCTATGTGCTTTGACTATTCCTATTTGTCCATTATTTATTTATACTCTAGCTGTTAAGAGTTATTACTTTGTTTGTTGTGAATAAGATGTGTTCTCACATGTTCTATTTTTGCTATACATATCTTAAGATTTTAAATATGCATTGAAGTGGAAGAGCCTTATTTTTGCAGGTTTATGAACAGTACTTGAATACTTTGATGTTTTAGTACTCTAACTGATATCCTCATTTGTTAGTCTTACTTTAGTGTTACAGTGCTGCTATCCTCATTTCTTTGCTATTTTACTAGTCACCTTTGTCCATCATTTATTTGTACTCTATAGCTATTAAGAGTTATACTTCATTTGTTGTGATCAAGATGCTCTCTCAGGTGTTTTGTTTTTTGCTTTCAGAAAATGATATTCTTTCTGACTTTGGGGTGATATTGACAGTGACGTTGCAGGTGTTCGACATCAGTCATGACATTGCAGGTGTTCCAATGTTACTTCAAGCTTGTTTCCAATGTACTCCTTTGTTATTACTTCAAGTTTGTTAATTTCCAATGTTCTCCTTTGTTCAGTGGCGAGTTGAGTTTGTGAGACCAGTTTTATATTTCTTTTATAGAATAATGCTGGTTTTCTTTGTAACGAGATGCTTCCTTCTATTGTACTTGTCAAATGTTGGTTGCAACCACATGGTGGGGCTAGAAAATTGGTCTCAACTAGCTGGTTTATATTATGTAAGCATTTTTCTTTGTGTCCAATAATTTTTGTGGTTTAACCAGCTTGTCTAGGAATATATTGTGACAATCTCAAATGAATTAGTTGCACATGAAACACGCCGTAAAAGATCTAAGCATATAATGTAATGCCAGCCCCTCAATAGTACAAGAAAATGATTATTTATAACGCGAAACACGTCATAAATGATCTTTCACGGCATACATTTTGGTGCCGTAAAGGGCTATGTCGTAAATGACCCTATTATTTATGCGCACATGTGAACACTGTAAATAACCAACTCCATCTTTTTTACAACACGCATCAGAACGCTGTAAAAATGATGGAGAGTGTTATTTAGAGCGCTCAAATGCGCATCATAAATACTAGGATAATTTACAGCATAGCCTTTTACGGCACCA
Source organism: Iris pallida (assembly GCA_029216955.1). Taxonomy (NCBI): domain Eukaryota; kingdom Viridiplantae; phylum Streptophyta; class Magnoliopsida; order Asparagales; family Iridaceae; genus Iris; species Iris pallida. Next base: position 1,373,237 of record JANAVB010034420.1, read on the forward strand.
AAATAAATGCCTTGAAAGATTATTTACGGTGCGTTTCGCGTGCCGTAAATGATTATTTTTCTTGTAGCAATTTTGAAGAAGAAGAGTGACCTCATCAAGCTGCAAATATATGCTCGATGGCATTATCCAACGAGGTACAAAATAATCCTCTTAATGAAGAGAGCGTATTTTTTATGATGAGTTATCTGATACTTTTAGTGATCTATTAGAAGAACACAAGAAAGTATTACATAAGTATAAGCAGTCTCAAAAAGTGATTAAGACATATCAGCTGGAGAATGAAAGGATGTCCTCTTTGTTTAATAAGATTAGAGACACTAACACTAATAGTAACACGGATGAGCTATCCACATTTAAGCTGAGTCTGCATGATGCTAAAGAATGCATTAATGAGATAACATAAGAGGATAAAAAACTCAATGAAGCTTATGAAGCAGAAAAAAAAAGAAACATAACATTGTTACACAGAGAATAAACTCATTAACTGCTAATTATAATGAGGCTTGAAATTCTCTAAAAGGTTGGAGATAAGATTGGGTAAACAAGTTGTTCAACCCAAGACACAGTCATACACAAGACATGTGACACAATCCAAGATTAAAAAAGGATCTGGTACAGCTAAGGTTAAACATAACCTTGCTTTTTGTTACAGTCAACCAGGCAACATATCACACCACATCAAGTTTTTATATTGCTGCACCGTGCACTAACGCTTATGCTCTTTGTCATTATTGTGGTATGAATGGACACATTTCTAGTCGTTGTCAGATTAGAAAGATGGTTGATATGAATATGTTTATCTGGGCTCCCAAAGCTAACCAATGTAGATCAAAGTTTTGGATACCAAAGTTTTTGCCTCTTGGTGCAGGTGAAGCTTCTAATATCAAGTAGAACCATGAAACATGTTGGTGATTACAAAGTTACAAAGTTCATCTTTTAAGCAATTGTACCAACACAAGTGTGGTTATTAGAACTAATTCGGTTACATGCTTCCGAAATAGCTTTTAATATCTAGCATAAGTTAATGAATATCTAGTTCTCATTTAATATTTTTAATTAATTTATATTCTATTGTGATTTTGAGAGAAGATGTTTATTTGTATAGGCTTATTTTCAACTTGATACCCTCAACTATTTCGATTTTTCAAGTTGATAACCTAAACTTTTTTACACAACAATTTAATACGATCAACTATTATATATTTTCAGCTTCATACCCTTAGATTAAAAAAACCCCAAACCATCCATGTCCCCTAACTCCTTCCCTCATGCCACCCATGCCTTTGCCCCTCCGGCTATCCCCGTCCCCACCCTTCTCCATGGCTGCACCCCCGCTACCCCCAATCGGCCATCTGCCCCCCTCCCCATGATTTTTTAACCCACCCTACCTCCCCAACCCACATCCGCCCCCTGCCCTCCCCCACCCTCCCCTACCCTCCGGCTATGCTCGCACCTTCCCCTATGGCTTCCCCCACCCCTCGTCTTCGCTGCCGTGCCCTCTGCCCCCAGCTCCACCCTTTCAGGCTAAAAACGTGTCACAACCCGCACCAAATGCAAGGGCACGAGAAGTGACGAACGTACAGCCTACGCCGCAGTGTCGGCGGTAGAACGTTGTCCTGAGTCACAGTATCTACCACAGCCTAAAATAAACTCCGAATTGAGAGTAGAATAATAAGTAACTCAATCACAATACTAAGATGGAATAGAAGAAAGAATCTCAAGAGAGTCACAGATAAAAAGTCTAGGTGTAAACCACCAGAATAAATCTCAAGTACAACTCATAAAGTCTCAAATAGAAATACAAATAAAGTACTAAGTATCAGCTAGACTATAGGCAAGTCCTCAGCGACTGTGGGATCCTCCTGAGGGTCCACGTCGCCAGTGTTATCTAAGCCAATGCCATAATAAGTAGGGCAGTACTCCTCATCAATACCTGTAAAATTTTCAATATGCCCAGTCAGGACGGAACGAGCACATATCTCTCACACAGTTCATAGCAGGAATGGACATATAAAGCAAGCTATAGAAAACTATACATGAATCGCTGTAAAAAAATCAACAAGAGAGAGAGACTATAAAATGAGATATAATATGATAATAGAGAAATGTAACCTTCTACGTGATTCAGAGCATGAATTGGTTACGTAAACAGCTTGGGTTGCACATGGATACAGCTATGGAGTGCACATGGATACCTACTCGGGATAATGATCACATAACCAACTACACTCACCCTGCCCCCAATCAATACACAAGGATCAATGCATGTTATGTTATTGCACATGGATTACAACTACTGTATACATGGAGCTCATATGGTCATGAGTGTACATGAATAACATATGAGTGCACATGGATAAATATGAATACATGGAGTACATGATGGCCATGATAAAGTACATGAATATGACATACTCGATGTATCTGTGGGGATAACATCGCATGAAAAGATCCATAGGGTACTAATCCGTGTGAACATCGTGTCAGCATCAAGTATACTAGTCTATAACAAGAGAACATATCCAAAGAAGTATGAAAAGATCAGAGAATGTACTCGCCTGGCAAATCGAACTGCTGATGATGAGGTGTAACTAAATTGGGGCAATGCAAACCTATTTAAAATACACACATGTCACAACCAAGTCTACAATATCAAAAGGAATAGCTACAATGCAAGACTACATGCTTCTAGGTCCATTTTGGTCAAAGTCAACCCTCGGTCAACTCTGGTCAAACCTGGTCAACACTGGTCAAACCTGGTCAAACCTGGGTCAACTAGTCCGTCTACTAATTTCTAGGACATTCACAAAATTCTAGGTCATTTGGAGTTCGTTTGAGTTGAATTGGATCAAGTTTCACCCAAAGTTGACTTTTGTCAATTTGGTCAACTTGTCGGCCAATTCGACTAAACTAAGCTCGAAATGACAAACCAAATCTTTCCAAGGGCTCCTATAGTTATATACACAACTACAATCTAATCTAAGAGAATTAACAAGCATAAATATATATATACATATAGGTATATACACACATGTGTATATACAATACAACTAAACCTTATTTCTAACAAAAGATGATGTGTGTGTGTGTACTGGTACTTATTGAAATAAGTAAATCTGAGATTAAAAACAGTAAAACGCAACCATCAAATTACTCAAAATAATATACTATTTATATACATATATACAAAGTAAGAAACTACATATATATATATATATATATGTATCTATATACACAACGTTTAAATGGAAAGATACGCAATAATGCGAGATAAATAAAGAGTCTAAAATCTGGAATAATATCTCCCTCGATCCTTTCGCAATATATATGCATTAGGAATGGGTTTCAACGGAATTATATATATATATATATATATATATATATATATATATATATATATATAATATATATATAGTTAAATATATGCATAAAGCTATATAGAAACACATATATTCATAAATGATGGAAAAATTATGAAACAAAGCCAAAGGTTGGTTTCCACGTATCCGAAATTTCATATAAGTCCTGTAAACTCAGATTTTAGAAGCTAAGAAGTTGGAAATCAAAATATTACATTTAATTCAAAAATAGAAAACTAAAGAAAAAAACCCAATTCACACAACGCCCCAAAATGTAAAACACACCAAACGAACCCGCAAAACTCGGCATACACGTTGGTCTCGACCCACGTGATGCGTTCGTATACTCTCGGGTTCGAAAATGTGTCCGTGTCGTGTCCACAGAACGCGTATCGGAATTTTCTGATACCGCGTGGTACGCGTGCGTTCTCGCTCGTTTGAGCGCCGCACACGCAACAAAACGCCACGTGCTTGTGCACATAGCTGGGGGGGTCCTGGGGTAGGTCTAGGACACGATGACACGGCGACACGCTGCCCGAAGCAGCGTACGCAGCCCCCGCACACGCGCGGCCCTCGTGCGTGCGGTCCCGGCCTCGTTGCTCCCTCGTCGTGCCACACCGCGACTTGTGGTTCGCCCTACGGGTCGTCTAGGTCTAGGTCGACATGTTCCGGGTCCTGGAATGGGTCTTCGTTGCGTCGTGTGCGCGCACGAAGTCCGTCTCCGTGACAAAAACGACAGGCTGAATGCACAGTGGCTGAGCGGTGCACGCGCGATTTCTCCGCGCTCGCTCAACCAAAAGTCGTGAAATTTTACGAGCAAGAGGGAAAAGGTAGCCCCAACGTGCTCACCAATTTTCATGTAAAAATATGCTCTGTGCATCGAGAAATCACACGCGGACAGCAGGGCACGCACGGCCTCGTGCACGGGATCCGTGCACGTGCGTCCGTTGCCCGAAACGCCGCTGATACAATGTCAAACCCAAATCCGTCTTCACAAAAATTTATCAAAATTATATCATCTAAACATCCATGAAGTCAGAATCGAAAAACAACAACTTTCTATCCTAAGCGGCATTTCGTCGAACACGTGCCGTAAGGGACCGACACGGGCTCGATACCTCCATCAAACGGAGTCGAAAAACCACCAAATTTCGTGGGCAAGGCTAGGGCACCTATATGGATGCGAAAATGAAGAAAAAAACAAGATTTGCAATGGTATATTAGGATCTTACCTATTGAGTGTCAAAACTCAATGATCGGGGCTCCTCGGTTGTCGTGTCGACCGATTTCCTTCCAGCAAAAACCTCCGTCTCCACTCCAGAAATGCTCCAGCAGATCCTCCTCTCCTCGACGAGCGCAACGGAGCTCGTTTAGGAAGAAACAGACTCCGGATGAAGGAAATAGGTGTTTTGGAGAGATGGATCTTTTAGGGTTTCTTTGTGGAGGCTCAAATTTCACAAATAATGAAAAGAGGAGGGGTGCTGCTGTGTTGGCCAGCCAAGGGGGGTCTCTAGGGGTTAGGGTTTCACTTGGGACAACTCCATCTCAATTAGAAATGGGCCCAAGTCAAAAAGCTTAAAGGCCTACATGCAAAAAGGCTAAATAAATAAATAAAAGCCTTAAAAATAATCTAATGCATAAAATAAATTCTAAAAATGAAAATAACAATCCTAATGCATGGTTAGACCCCTATACAAGTCCACTAAGGTTAATCCAGTTGCTAGCACAACAGTAAGTCAACATATTCAGGAAATTACTCATAAGGCCAAAAATGGCTGAAAAGACTAAACTACCCTTCTATGAAAAAGTGGATGCTACAAATCTATCCCCTTAAAATAATTTTGTCCTCAAAATTAAAGACAAAATGCATGATTAAGAAAGAACAAAATCATACCTCAAGACTGGAAATGATAGGGTATCGTTCGCGCATCTCATCCTCCCTCTCCCAGGTGGACTCTCCTGAGAGTGATGCTTCCAAGCTACGCGAACTAAGGGTATCGACTGGTTCCGCAACACCTTCTTCCGTCGGTCCAGAATCTCTACAGGCTGCTCTGGATAATTGAGAGTAGGTCCCACCAAAATCTCAGAATGGTCCAGTACATGGCTAGGATCTGCCACATACCGTCTCAACTGCGATACGTAAAATATATTGTGGACTCCCGCCAAGGAAGAAGGTAAGTCCAGTCTGTATGACACATCGCCGACCCTTCCACTGATAACGAAAGGTCCGACATAGCGTGGGCTAAGCTTCCCTCCTACGCCGAAACGAATAGTGCCTCGAGTCGGTGAAATCCTCAAGAATACCATATCTCCAACCTAGCACAAGCATGGTCTCAATTAACTAAAATAATCACACAAACAACAAAACACAAACAAACAAGATTCTAATCCTAAGTCTAAGCTATACCTAAAACTGTAAAGGTCTCCGGTGGCTGTCGGCCCAATGCCGCTGTCTATCCTGCGCCACGCGAAGTCGATCCCTGATGAGCTTTACCTTCTCAGCTGCATCCACAACCATCTCAGGTCCCAGTAAAGCTCGCTCTCCAACATCGTTCCAAGACAAGGGAGTACGACATCTATGCCCGTATAACGTCTCGAAGGGTGACATACCAATTCTGGCCTCATAACTGTTATTATATGCAAACTCCACCAAGTGTAGGTGATCCTCCCATGATCCTCCAAAATCCAGAACGCAAGTCCGCAGCATGTCTTCGAGAGTCTGAATAGTCCTGTCCGACTGTCCGTCCGTCTAAGGGTGGTATGCAGTACTGAATTTGAGCTGAGTACCCAAACTAGTTTGCAAACTCTGCCAGAAATAGAAAGTAAAGCGACTATCCCGATCCGAGACAATGCTCACCGGAACTCCATGTATACTGACAATCTGCCGCATATACAACTCTGCTACCTTCTCCATAGACGTCCCCACTTTGAATGGCAAAAGTGGGCCGATTTGGTCAACCTGTCCACGATGACCCAAATCACGTCTTTTCCTCCTGATGAATGCGGCAATCCTGAAACAAAATCTATCGTAATGTGCTCCCACTTTCACTCCGGAATGGACAATGGCTGCAACAGTCCTCCTGGCCTCTGCCTCTCTGTCTTAACCTGCTGACAGACTAGGCATCTGGCTACGAAGCGTGCTACTTCCCGCTTCATCCCATACCACCATACATGCTCCTTCAAGTCTCTATACTTCTTATTGGCACCTGGATGCATAGTATACTGAGAGCGATGGGCCTCCTGCATAACCTGCTCCCGAAGTTCTCCGCTAGGCACACACAGTCTGGAACCGTGCCTCAATGTGCCGTCCTCCGCAATGATGAACTCCACATCTGCCAATCCTGCTCGAACCTGCTCTCGGATATACTGCAGGGTAACATCGTCAAACTGAGCTGACTTGATCCTCTCCATGAAGTCTGACTGAATCTGCAGACCCCACATCTGCAACTGAACTCCTGGCACGATCACCTCGATCCCCAAACTCTCCAAATCTGCTAATAGATGACGATCCATCGTCAAGCACATAGCTACCGGATACCTACTCAAGGCATCGGCAACCACGTTGGCCTTCCCTGGATGGTACTGCAATGAAATGTCAAAGTCCTTCATCAACTCCAACCATCTGCGCTGCCTCATGTTGAGCTCTTTCTGTGTAAACATATACTTCAAGCTCTTGTGGTCTGTGAAGATCTCCACACGCTCTCCATATATATAGTGCTTCCACAGCTTCAGAGCAAAGATAACCGCCGCCAACTCCAAATCATGGGTAGGGTAGTTCTTCTCATGCGGACGTAACTGCCTGGATGCATAGGCAATCACCTTCCCATGCTGCTGCAAGACACAACCCAAACCCTTCCCTGAGGCGTCACTGTAGATAGTGAACCCGCCTGATCCTGATGGCAATGTCAAAATCGGGGCTGTCGTCAGTCGCTTCTTTAGCTCATCAAAAGTAACCTGACACTCCTCTGACCAGACAAACTCTGCGTCCTTCCGGGTCAGCCTAGTCAATGGTTCTGCAATCCGAGAGAAATCCTGAACAAACCTCCTGTAGTATCCTGTCAATCCCAGAAAGCTCCTGATCTCTGCGACCGAACTCGGTGCTGTCCATGCCGCAACTACTCTGATCTTCTTTGGGTCGACTGAGATCCCATCTTCGGTCACCACATGACCTAAGAAATCAACTCGATCCAAGAAGAACTCACACTTCGAGAGCTTACCGTAAAGCTGCTCCTTCCTGAGAGTCTCCAGAACCACTCTCAAATGCTCCTCATGCTCCTCTAGGGTCTTCGAATACACCAAAATGTCGTCGATGAACACCACCACGAACTTGTCCAAGTACTGGTGGAACACCTTGTTCATCAAGTTCATGAACACCGTCGGGGCGGTAGTTAACCCAAACGGCATCACTATGAACTCAAACTGGCCATACCGAGTCCTGAAAGCTATCTTCGAAATATCCTCCTTCTTCACCTTCACCTGATGATATCCTGACCTCAGATCAATCTTGGAAAATACCTTCGCTCTGCTCAGCTGATCGAATAGGTCATCGATCCTCGGCAACGGGTACTTGTTCTTGATCGTGAGGCTATTGAGTGCCCTGTAGTCGATACACATCCGTACCGACCCATTCTTCTTTGGTACAAAGAGTACTGGCGCACGCCATGGTAAAGAACTCGATCGGATGAAGCCCTCGTCCTGCAACTCATCCACTTGCTTCTTCAGCTTCACTAGCTCACTGTTGTTCACTCTATAGACATGTTGAGATATCGGCTCTGCGTCGGGTACCAAGTCTATAGAGAACTCCATATCCCTGTCCGGAGGCAACCCTGGCAGCTCCTCCGAAAACACATCCATAAACTCAGCTATCTGTGGATGTGGCACACTCTGCTCCTCTGTTGAAGCTTCGCAGAAAACTCCGCTGCTCTGCTCTGACTTCCACCTGGTGAACTCGAACTCTGGCTCTTCTGGCATGCTGAAATGAACTCTACCCCTGCGGCAATCTATACTGGTATGGTGCCTGCTCAACAAATCCATACCGAGTACAATATCGTAGTTCGATAGTGGCATCACGAGCAGACTCATATCCAGTTGTCGGCCTTCCAAAACTACTCTCCGATCCTTGCAAACATCACAGACGAGGATAATACCACCCCCAGTTGTGATCTTGCAAGTCCTAGGCAAAGGTTCAGAAGAAAGCTGGTGTCTAATGGCAAAAGATATAGACACGAAGCTATGGGAAGCACCCGAATCAAATAATGCGAATACGGGAAAAGAGTCGATAAGAACAGAACTTGCTATCAGATCGCCTGCTACCTCGGTATCCTCTGCTGCCATGGCGAAAGCTCGTACCTGCTGGCCCCCTAGTCTGCTGCTGGTGCTGAACAAACTTCTGCTGCTGAGTCGGTAAGGGTCCCCTCTGATGCTCCACTGGTGCCTTGGTTCCTGCTCCCTGTCCTTTACGCCCGAAAGCTTCAGGACAGTCCCTCAACTGATGCTCTGATGAACCACAGAGTAGGCACTTGCCTAGCCTCTTCCTGCACTCACTCCACCTGTGCCCTGGCTTCTTACAGAAGTCACAAGTAGTGGCTTGCTGCTGTCTCGATGCCTGCTGACCCTGTCTCTGCTGTGCCTGCTGGAATGGCCTCTACTGCTGGAAAGACCTCTGCTGATGCTGCTGCTAAAAATGGGGCTTCTTAGCCGGTCCTCCACTGCTGCCGGCTACATAGGAATCATGGCCTCTCTTCTGTTTCAGCTCCAGATCATCTTCTGCTGTCATGGCTCCCATCAAAATCTTCTCAAATGTAGCATTCCTGTTGCTCTTGGTTAATGACTTGACTTCCTTAACCAAACCCTTCCTGAATCTCCTAGCCTTCGCTATCTTGCTAAGGCCCTCCACAAATCTGCCCATGCGGCAGAACTCCCCGGCGTACTCCTCTACAGTCTGGTTCTCCTGAACCAGGTTCTCAAACTGCGTCTCCAACGCACCAAGTGCAGTATTAGGGAAGAACTTCTCCTTGAAAAGCTTCTTAAAAGCCTTCAAAGTTTCCCTGTAGTACCAACCCTGGGGTCGGTCTGGTACCAAGTGCGGGCAAGGTCCTGCATCATACTGCCTGCTGCTTCCACCTGGAGTCTAGCCGGTATCTCTGCGAGACGAAAAATCTCCTCTATGTGCTCGATCCAGTCGTCCGCATAAAGGATACCCTCCGTACCCTTGAAATCCCGCGGCCTCATCTTCTGGAACTCTTGAATACCTGGAGTCCTCGACTGGTATGGTTGATCTGCCCTCCCTGAGGCTGGGCAGTCACCCTCTCCACTGCCACCATTGCTAACTGGTGGGTATTATCAATGCCCTGCCTCATGTCCTCTGACTGACGTCACTGCATCTCCATCATCTGCTGAATGAAAGCGAAACACTGCGCTGCATCAATTGTCCCCTGGGGCGGTGGTAGTAGCATCCCCTAAACTTCTGGGGTAGTCCTCGGAGCTGGTGGAGAAGCACCTCCAAAAGTAGCAGATGGGCCTACCTGAGCTGGAACAAGAGACAATGTGGTCCCTGGGGCCTGCCGAGTCGGACGAGAAGTAGCCGACCTCTCAGTGGTATCCCTGAGACCAGAGCGCTGCGATCGTGTCTCCACCATCCTGAAGACAGATCAAACAAGGAATCAATTACTGAAAAAGAAGCAAATTTATCAAAGAAGGACAGTTTTTTTCAAAAGGAGATAATTAACAGCAAGAATTGATAAGAGTTTTTTCTAATGTGATTGAGTACCTTAACTTATCCTATATCCTACTGCAGGCTGTAATGATACTCTAGTTCGAGTACCACTACGAATCACACTAGTTGTGATTGGGGACCTGCATGGGCCACCACTAAAAACGTGTCACGACCCGCACCCAGGGCAAGGGCACGAGAAGTGACGAACGCCCAGCCTACGTCGCAGTGTCAGCGGTAGAACACTGTCCTGAGTCACAGTATCTAACACAGTCTAAAATAAACTCCGAATGGAGAGTAGAATAATAAGTAACTCAATCACAATACTAAGATGGAATAGAAGAAAGAATCTCAAGAGAGTCACAGATAAAAAGTCTAGGTGTAAACCACCTGAATAAATCTCAAGTACAACTCATAAAGTCTCAAATAGAAATACAAATAAAGTACTAAGTCTCAGCTAGACTATAGGCAAGTCCTCAGCGACTGTGGGATCCTCCTGAGGGTCCACGTCGCCAGTGTCATCTAAGCCAATGCCATAATAAGTAGGGCAGTACTCCTCATCAATACCTGTAAAATTTTCAACATGCCCAGTCAGGACGGAATGAGCACATATCTCCCACACAGTTCATAGCAGGAATGGACATATAAAGCAAGCTATAGAAAACTATACATGAATCGCTGTAAAGGAAATCAACAAGAGAGAGAGACTATAAAATGAGATATAATATGATAATAGAGAAATGTAACCTTCTACGTGATTCAGAGCATGAATTGGTTATGTAAACAGCTTGGGTTGCACATGGATACAGCTATGGAGTGCACATGGATACCTACTGGGAATAATGATCACATAACAAACTACACTCACCCTGCCTCCAATCAATACACAAGGATCAATGCATGTTATGTTATTGCACATAGATAACAACTACTGTATATATGGAGCTCATATGTTCATGAGTGTACATGAATAACATATGAGTGCACATGGATAAATATGAATACATGGAGTACATGATGGCCATGATAAAGTACATAAACATGACATACTCGATGTATCCGAGGGGATAGCATCGCAGGAAAAGATCCATAGGGTACTAATCCGTGTGAACATCGTGTCAGCATCAAGTATACTAGTCTATAACAAGAGAACATATCCAAAGAAGTATGAAAAGATCAAAGAATGTACTCGCCTGGCAAATCGAACTGCTGATGATGAGGTGTAACTAAACTGGGGCAATGCAAACCTATTTAAAATACACACATATCACAACCAAATCTATAATATCAAAATGAATAGCTACAGTACAAGACTACATGCTTCTAGGTCCATTTTGGTCAAAGTCAACCCTCGGTCAACTCTGGTCAAATCTGGTCAACACTGGTCAAACCTGGTCAAACTTGGGTCAACTAGTCCGTCTACTAATTTCTAGGTCATACACAAAATTCTAGGTCATTTGGAGTTCGTTTGAGTTGAATTGGATAAAGTTTGACCCAAAGTTGACTTTTGTCAATTTGGTCAACTTGTCGGCCAATTCAACTAAACTAAGCTCGAAATGACAAACCAAATCTGCCCTAGGGCTCCTATATTTATATACACAACTACAATATAATCTAAGAGAATTAACAAGCATAAATATATATACATATAGGTATATACACACATGTGTATATACAGTACAACTAAACCTTATTTCTAACAAAAGATGATGTGTGTGTGTGTACTGGTACTTACTGAAATAAGGTAAATCTGAGATTAAAAATAGTAAAACGCAACCATGGAATTACTCAAAATAATATACTATTTATATACATATATACAAAGTAAGAAACTACATATATATATGTATCTATATACACAACGTTTAAATGGAAAGATACGCAATGATGTGAGATAAAAAAAGAGTCTTAAATCTGGAATAATATCTCCCTCGACTCATTCGCAATATATATGCATTAGGAATGGGTTTCAATAGAATTATATATATATATATATATATATATATATATATATATATATATATATATATATATATATATATATATATATATAAATATATATATATATATATATATACATATAAATAAATATATATATATATATATATATATATATATATATATATATATATATATATATATATATATATATATAGTTAAATATATGCATAAAGCTATATAGAAACACATATATTCATAAATGATGGAAAAATTATGAAACAAAGCCAAAGGTTGGTTTCCACGAATCCGAAATCTCATATAAGTCCTGTAAACTCAGATTTTAGAAGGTAGGAAGTTGGAAATCAAAATATCACATTTAATTCAAAAATCGAAAACTAAAAAAAAATAACCCAATTCACACAACGGCCCAAAATGCAAAACACACCAAACGAACCCGCGAAACTCGGCATACACGTTGGTCTCGACCCACGTGATGCGTTCGTATACTCTCGTGTTCGAAAACGTGTCCGTGTCGTGTCCACAGAACGCGTATCGGAATTTCCCGATACTGCGTGGTACACGTACGTTCTTGCTCGTTTGAGCGCCGCACACGCAACGAAATGCCACGTGCTTGTGCACATAGCTGGAGGGATCCTGGGGTAGGTCTAGGACACGATGACACGGTGACACGATGCCCGAAGCAGCGCACGCAGCCCCCGCACCAGTGCGGCCTGCTGCGCGCGCGCGCTGCTCCCTCGTCGGGCCACGTCGCGACTCGGGGTTCGCCCTACGGGTCGTCTAGGTCTAGATCGACATGTTCTAGGTCCTGGAATGGGTCTTCACTGCGTCATATGCACGCACGAAGTCCGTCTCCGCGACAAAAACGACAGGTTGAATGCACAGTGGCTGCGCGGTGGACGCACGATTTCTCCGCGCTCGCTCAACAAAAAGTCATGAAATTTTACGAGCATAAGGGCAGAGGTTGCCCCCACGTGCTTACCAATTTTCATGCTAAAATACGCTCTGTACATCGAGCAATCACACGCGGACAGCAGGGCATGCGCGGCCTCGTGCACGGGATCCGTGCACGTACGTCCGTTGCCCGAAACGCCGCTGATACGATGTCAAACCCAAATCTGTCTTCACGAAAGTTTTTCAAAATCATATTATCTAAACATCCATGAAGTCAGAATTGGAAAATAGCAACTTTCTATCCTAAGCGGCATTTCGTCGAACACGTGTCGTAAGGGACCGACACGGGCTCGATACCTCCATCAAACGGAGTCGAAATCCCACCAAATTTCTTGGGCAAGGCTAGGGCACCTATATGGATGCAAAAGTGAAAAAAAACTAGATTTGTAATAGTAGATTAGGATTTTACCTATTGAGTGTCAAAACTCAATGTCGGGGCTCCTCGGTTGTCGTGTCGACCGATTTCCTTCCAGCAAAAACCTCCGTCTCCACTCCAGAAATGCTCCAGCAGATCCTCCTCTCCTCGACGAGCGCAATGGAGTTCGTTTGGGAAGAAACGGACTCCAAATGAAGGAAATAGGTGTTTTGGAGAGATGGATCTTTTAGGGTTTCTTTGTGGAGGCTCAAATTTCACAAATGATGAAAAGAGGAAGGGGTGCTGCTGTGTTGGGCGGCCAAGGGGGGTCTCTAGGGGTTAGGGTTTCACTTGGACCAACTCCTTCTCAATTAGAAATGGGCCCAAGTCAAAAAGCTTAAAGGCCTACATACAAAAAGGCTAAATAAATAAATAAAAGCCTTAAAAATAATCTAATACATAAAATAAAATCTAAAAATAAAAATAACAATCCTAATGCATGGTTAGACCCCTATAAAAGTCCACTAAGGTTAAACCAGTTGCTAGCACGATCATAAGTCAACATATTCAGGAAATCACTCATAAGGCCAAAAATGGCTGAAAAGACTAAAATACCCTTCTATAAAAAAGTGGATGCTACACCACACCTGAGCCCCTCTCTCCCCGAGAGCGCGTGCAATCGGCGGCGGCACCACAGAAAGAGAGGGTGTGGAGCCTGGGGTATAGCAGTGTACGGAGGGCGCGACAGCGGAGCTAGGGGGCAAGGGGCGCGATAGCGAAGACGGGGGGTAGGGGCGCGGCAGCGGAGGCAGGGGCAAGGGGCGCGATAGCAGAGGCGGGGGGAGGGGGCGCTGCTGTAGAGGCGAGGGTGGAGGCACGACAACGGAGGTGGGAGCGGGAAGCGCAGTTGGGGGCAGCCGCGGGGGCGGTGGGAGAAAGGGGGAGGGGGGCAGCGGGAGGGTGGGCTGGGGGAAGAGAGATAGGGGAAGGGTATTTTAGGGAAAATATTTTCAGGGTATCAACTTGAAAAAAAAAAAGTTTAGGGTATCAACTTGAAAAACCAACATAGTTGAGGGAAATTAAGCAATTTATATATGACTTGATATGGATATTTGTTCTTGTTACCACCATATTTATTAGTCCATTCGTGAGTGTTCCCTACAGTGATTGTCCATCATGCATTAGGATAGATGTCACTGACGACTTGAATCTTCCCGTATGGGCTAAATAACAGTATGACACAAGAATGGACTAAGCCTTGAATTCTACATCATAACTGCAATTCTTCCCACTCACACAAAGTTCTTACATGTGCTTCTGGCTGCACATTAAAGGCTCTGTTCCAGCATGGTTTTGGTGTATGTATTTTGGATGTCGACAAGTTTACCCTCAAGAGATGGCCTACTATCTCTATCCATACACTCTAGACGAGTTCTCTATTAAAAAAATGGCATAAAGCCTTGCGCTTCCTTGCGGTGCTACGCCGATATGACATAGCTTAAAGCCGAGGCTTTACCCTACCTGGGAACCTCATCGCAGTTTTATACTACTGTAGCACGAGGTCACAAGCCTCTTTGCATTGTCAAACTACCCAGCATAAAGCCTTGCGCATCCTTGCGGTGTTACGCTACAACGACATGGCTTACAAGGCCGAGGCTTTACCCCTACATGGGTACCTCTTCGTGGTGTCATACCACTGTAACATAAGGATATCGTCTCCTTTGTAGTGTTGTCTATAACTTTTTAATTTATTATACAACATTAAGCTACCTGCCTATTTGCGGTGCAACGCCGCTGTGACTTGGCTCACAAAGCCGAGGCATTACCCCTACCTGGGAACCTCATGTTGGAGTCACCCCTCTGTATCATGGAGTTATACTCCTTGTAGTACTGTGCTACCGTGCTTCTTGTAAAGCACAACAGGCATTCACCCTACCTGAGAACTCATTAAGGTGTTTAAGCCATCCTCACCACATGATCTGTTCTCCGCAGAAAACATATAGTAGACAACAGTGGTTGTAGGTCCGTATCCTTTTTATGCCACAAAGGACACGCACCCACTATTCCTGATATTTTTCCAATTAGTGGTCCTCCCTTGAATCAAAAGTTAGATGATTAATAGATTTCTCTTTGAACTAATAGCATAAAACTTTATGGTCGGATTACAATAACACAATATCAAAATGTCTTCGAGCCTATTTTACAAGCTGTGTCTTCGACCAGCTGGCGCTTGAGGCCCTTTATGAATGGATTTGTCCGGTTGTTCTGACTTCAAACATCAATAACTGTAATAACACCTTTCTTGATGAGATCGTGCACTGTCATGTGTTTTAACCACACAGTTCTCTTCTTTCCGTTGAAGAGGTCATTTGATGCCACTGTAGCAGTCGTCTTTTTGTCGTAATATATAGGTATCGCCGGTATCTGCACCCCAACCACTAAAAGATCATATATAAGCTCCCGAAGCTATTCTGCTTCTTCTACTATGGAATCTAGTATAAAGAATTCAGATTCCATGGAGGAACGAGATAGCATAGTCTACTTCTTCGACTTCCACGATATAGTAGCTCCACCCATTGTGAAAATAAATCTACCAATAGATCTCTCGCTCTCTACCCACTACCAAAATAAGTCATATCAGTGATGCAATTAGCGACGCTTAATTAAAACATTGCTAAAATTGTGTAACTTAGCGACGTAAAAAGTTTACGTTGCAATACGTCACTATTAGCGACTATCAGTGACATATTGCGGCTACATTTTGTATAACAAAAATTTTCGTCGTAGAAAAGTCGGTGGACGTCGCTATGAATTTATTATCAGCGACGATTAGCGACGTCACATGTAAGACGTGGCTAATATAGCGACGTTTAGCGACGTCTTACTCTGACGTCGCTAATTTATTTCTAATATACCGATATGGTTTTCCTTTTCCCCCATTATCACTCAAAAATTTCCCAAAAATATTTCATTCCCCCCCACAAGCCGACGACCCCCTGTGCTACTTCACCGTCCCCCTCCTCCTCCTCCACCGCTCCTCCGCCTCCACCGAGCTCCTCCTCCTACTCCTTTTCCGACTGCTCGCCTCCATCACCGACCGTCCTCCTCCTTCTTTTCCTTCATTGCTGCGTGCACCTCGACTCCTCTCCGGGCTACTCCTCCATCGACCCCCTCCTCCTCAACCGCCTACACGCGCCGACCTCCTTCTCCTCTCGGCCATCCCCTTCCTTGGTCACCCCCAAAATCAGGTAAACCCTAACCATTTCTCTACTAGCCATTTGACATGGACATGACACAGACACGAACACATACACTAACACGACACAAACTTAATTCTGACAGAAAATAAAGATTTGATGTAAAACAAATAAGTAAAAAATTCTAACTAGTAAAAAAATTATTGGAAAATCGAGATCATTATTAAATAAAGTTATATAGTTTTACATTATTTGGTGTCATTATTAAAAAAAATTACGAGTATGAGTATTAGCTATAGCTATATATATAGTGATGAGTATTAGCTATAGCTAAAAAAAATTACAAGTATGAGTATTGTTTGGTGTCATTGTTTGGTGTCATTATTCCTATAAGTATTAGCTATAGTTATATATATAGTGATGATCGGGATATGCATCTATGTAACATATAGTTATAGTATGAGTGTCATTGATATAAAAATGGTGTAAAGGTAACCCCATAGGTATAGCCTATAGCAATGCATGCATTTATGGTAAATAGATAATTATAGGACTACATAGGTATAACATCATGGATAGACAACCATGGGTACCATATCCTGTATGCATATAGGGTATGGATTAAGAGGGTATGCCCATTGATGTTGGGTTATACCTTAGGTAAGTGCCTCTAATAGAGTATCCTAGTATCCTTGGTATAGGATATTAAGGGTGTTAAAGTTTTAGGCATAGGCTAAATATAAATATGGGTAAAGGGCATAGTGTGGTATCATGATATGGTACCATAAAGGTATACTTAATATGGGTAATCGAGAGAGTAATGCATGTGTGTAGCATATGGTATGGCATGGTATAGGACATTAGAGAGTAAGTAAAGGGTAGATGGCTAAGGTAATTCCAAATAGTAGATATCTATAAATATAAATCAGATAGATACGTTTAACACACCGAATATCCTAGTATCCTAGTATCCTTGTAATAGAGTATCCTAGTATCCTTGTATCCTTGTTGTTTGTATCCTAGTATCCTAGTATCCTCTAATAAAGTATCCTCTAATAGAGTATCCTAGTATCCTTGTTATTTGTATACTTGTCTGACATGTTTCTCGTTATCACACATCTGTCTATTTTTACATTTTTACTTGTTCTCCCTATCACATATATTGTTCCTTATTTATCTGTTCTTCTATTTTGTACCTTGTCCCTTATAAATTGTTCATCAAGTGTTACATTAGAATTTATTGTTTCATAGCACTTGTCAACTAAGTTGGTGCTTGAGCTTACTCATGTTATTTGTATACTTGTCTGACGTCACATAATGACGTCACAGACTACAACCTCCTAAGTGCACAGTGGCTCAATCCTGCTTTAGGTTTCAGCCGAGCCTAGTAGATGCATGTCCTGCATCCTCACTTGAGTCACAACCTGTACCCCCTCTGGTTTGCTTACATTACTGATACTCTCGTGTATCAGAGATGCATATCCTACCCTTAGCTTAGACATTAGTCAATTCTTTACCTATGTTTTAGTTCAGTTATGTAACTAATGGATAGGCTAATAAACAACCCTTTCTGAGTTTGGCCATTGCTAGTATCAGATGTTATGGAGACACTTGGTATCGATGGTTAGATGTTGTTCAGTCCTAACTTGCTTTAGTAGTGTTTTGGCTCCATCCCAACTTCATTATGTTTCAATCCATTTTATATTAGGCACCCTAGATGGTAGCAGTCGACTGATACCCTAAAAACTTCAGTATCAGAGCCTTGAATGTTGGCATCAGATGGATTAACTTCACATTGTACTTCATTCCCTGTACTATCAGACTAGATGTGGTTCTGTCCCTATGTTGATTGGGATCATGAGCATACATTCAATCTTTCCTAGATTGTCCTGACCATTTTAAAGTAATGACTTTATTTGATGTTGTTCTATCCAATACACTTTTGGATCTAAATCCTTATTATATGTTGTTCAGTCATTTAGTTAGTATATGGGCTAATGTACAAATCTTTAGTTACTTACCTGTTCACATTGTGTACTGATCAATTTTTTGTACCAGTTATACTTCTCATTACCTTTAGTTCAGATTGGTATGTATGATATCCTCAAAATGTCCGATTCAACTTTGTGTTATTCGATTTAGATATCCAGACACCTACACTAGAGGTACCATAACACATGAACTATTTTCTATCAGGGTAACATACTAGACTTATCTCAATATAACAATATTAGTCCCTATGTGATAAAGAGGATAGATACATTCATATGCATGTGTTTCAACGATGTGCTTGTATCTATCTTACATAATTATCCTCAAATGGATATAGAGCTGAATTACTATCTGTGAAATCGTTCGTGGATGTACAACCGTCATCCTGATGACATGTGCGGTGTGCGGGATGAATTCATAGAGGGTGTACACCAGTTCCTGTAGTTTGCCAAGGCATTCCCTCAGTACATGGACGGTACCAAAATTAAGTGTCCGTGTGTAAGATGTCGCAACTTGAAATATCATCCAGAAGTGGATGTCACGTATCATTTATACTCAAAGGGTTTCACGCCGAATTACTATCAGTGGAGCGAGCACAAAAAACTTGTGTATTTAGCATCGGAGTACGAGCCTTATGTGGATGTCCACTACAACGCTCCTTACGACGATGGGTTGGTGAACATGGTTTTCGACGCGGCCGGACCTAGTTTCGATCCGGATGATCATGATGCACCTGAGGAGGCACCGAACCCCGATGCTGCACAGTTCATGGAGTTGCTCGAGAATGCAAGGACTCCATTATAGCCTGGTTGTGAGGATCATTCACCGTTGGAGGTGGTTACAAGATTGTTGAGCATCAAGTCCGATTTTAATATGTCGCAAGATTGCTACAACCGTCTCATGGAGTTGCTTATAGAAATATTGCCTGAGGGTGCGAAGTTGCCTAAAGACTTCTACCGGTCTAAGAGGATGGTTAGATCGCTCTGGATGGGATACGAAAAATTGATGCCTGTCGCAACGGGTGCATGTTGTACTACAAAGACGACAAGGATGAAGACGCCTACAGATTTTGTGGTGTCGATCGCTACAAGGCATGTGGTAGAGGAAAGTCTGTCGGTGCCAGGAAGCCTACCTCTTCGATGCACTACTTGCCGTTGACGCCCCGGTTGCAGCGGTTGTTTATGGTGAAGGAAACTACAGAAAACATGAGTTGGCATAAGCGGAAACATACCGAAGAAGTGTTGGATCACCCATCTGATGGAGAAGCATGGAAGCACTTTGATCGAGAGTATCCAGATTCTGCTTCTGATCCGCGTAATGTCATATTAGATCTCTGCTCCGACGGTTTTACCCCATTCGAACTTTCGGGATCCCAGTATTCGTGTTGGCCTGTGATCGTCACCCCGTACAATCAACCGCCTTGGATGTGCATGAAGACTCCATATATATTTCTCACCGTTATTATCCCAGGTCCGAACAATCCAAAAAGGAACATCGATGTGTATTTACAGCCGTTGATTGATGAGTTGAATCAGTTGTGGGAAGTAGGTTCCAACACGTATGATGTATCTAGAAAACAAAATTTCCAGATACGGGCAGCACTTATGTGGACCATCAACGACTTTTCAGCCTATGGAATTTTATCTGGATGGAGCACACATGGTCGTCTTTCATGTCCGTATTGCATAGACAGCACTAAGGCTTTCCGTTTGAAACACGGAGACAAACCGTGCTTCTTCGATTGTCATCGACAATTCCTGCCAAAAGATCATCCGTACCGGAGGAACACGAATGCTTTTCGTGCTGGCGTTGTGGAGAAGGCTCATCCCCCGCTAAGGTGGCCCGGATACACGATATGGGAAGAGGTAAAAGATTTACCAAGAGCTATTGAGCAGCCTGCTACGGACTACAAGTATGACGAATTTGGTCGCACTCATAACTGGACGAAGAGGAGTATATTCTGGGATCTTCCATATTAGAGCACCAATCTGATTAGACATAACCTTGATGTCATGCATATCTAGAAGAATGTGTTTGACAACATAATTAATACTGTAATGGACGTAAAGGGGAAGACGAAAGACAATCCAAAGGCTAGATTGGACTTGGAAGAAATATGTAGACGTCCTGCATTACATTTGATAGAGGACGGGAATGGGAAGTTGAAGCAGCCTAAGGCAATTTTATCACTGGAGAAGGAGGATAAAGTGAGGCTTTGTAGGTGGATTCAAGGTCTGAAATTTCCATATGGGTATGTTTCGAACTTGAGAAGATGCGTCGACCTCAAGGAGAACAAACTGACAGGTATGAAGAGCCATGATTGTCACGTATTCATGGAGCGGTTAATTCCGATTGCATTTCGGGAATTCTTACCGCAGGCAGTTTGGGATCCATTGACGGAGCTTAGCATATTCTTCAGGGACCTTTGTTCTAAGAAATTGCTCGTTGATCGTCTAGAAAAGCAAGAGAAGGACATTGCGGTAACACTGTGCAAGCTAGAGAGGGTGTTCCCTCCTGGATTCTTCGACTCTATAGAGCATTTGTCGATTCATCTTTCCTACGAGGCACGTGTTGGTGTACCCGTCGAATATCGATGGATGTACCCGTTCGAGCGACATTTGAATCACCGAAAAAGAAAGGTGAAAAATAAGGCTCGGGTCGAGGGTTCTATTTGTGAAGCCTATATTCTCGAGGAGATTACAAATTTTTGCTCCTCCTATTTTAAACCTCATGTTGCTACGAATAGAACGAGGGATCCGAGAAACGACGATGGATATCAAGAATTTAATGATGGAATACTGAAAGTATTCAATGCGTCCGGAAAGCCTTCGGAGAAAATGAAGAAGAGATATTTGAATGACGAAGAGCTAAGGGCTGCTCAGTTGTATGTATTACTCAATTGTGACGAGAATGAAGTGGAGAAGCTAGAGGGATAAGTAACTCAGGATGATGAGTTTACGTCATCTCAATGTAATAGTATAAGCTAATATTATTGTACTAATCGGCGGTTGCTTCGTTGTTTTCCAGCACATATAATGATGAGTTGAGGCTGGTTAGACCCTACCTAACAGACGAAGCATTAGAACAAGAAATGAGACGTCATTTTCCTTCTTGGTTGAGCGAATATGTAAGTAGCTCGGTAATTACAGGCCTCTTCTAATGCAACTGCGCAATAAATAACTTATTATCGCTTCTTTGATATTCAGGTCGATCGTCTAATTTCACCCGAGATAGAATTAATTAGAACTCTTGCCAAGGGACCAATTACTTTTGTTAAAATATGGCCAAGTTACTGTGTCAATGGCTTTCGGTTCAAGTCGACAAATGCTCCGATCAGAGACAACTTCCTGGATCTTGATTCCACGAAAAACAGTTGTTTGTGTATCAAGTCTTCGAACTACAAAGACGTCGATCCAGGAAATGATTTCTTTGGCATCTTGCGAGAGATTGTGGAGTTGTCATATAATAATGGCAGAGAACTTGCAAAGATCGTGTTGTTCAAGTGTGAATGGTTCGATCCGATTGAAAATCAAGGTTAGAAAATTGCCAAGCATGGTCTTGTGGATATAAACTACAAGCGTAGATATCAAGGCTACGAACCGTTTGTCCTAGCAACTCAGGCTCAGCTCGTGTACTTCACAGCTTATCCGAGATGGGAAGCAACGAAGTCTGACTGGTGGGCAGTATACAGGACTAAAGCTAGAGATACTTTTGATGTTGACGAAAAAGCTTACCAGGAGGACGAGCTACCTCTTGTAACCAATATTATCGATGTGGACTCCACGGAAGTTACACATTACACGACACATAATATAGAAGATGTAGAATTATCCGAAGAGGAAGACGAAGCCGACAAAGGCGAAGATGAAAGTGAAGATGAGGAGGAAGAGGAAAATGAGGTCGAGGAAGACGAACAAGATGATTATTTTGAAGATGATTGAGAGAGATATACTTATATGAACTTAGATGTTTCTTCTAGAATATATTATCTGGACTTAGATGTTTATTGTAGAATGTATCATCATATGTTGTCTTGGTTATTATCTTGTCTTTGTTGTACTTTCATATTTCTAGTCTCTATTATTTGTTGTACTTCTATATTTCTAGTCTCTATTATTTGTTGTACTTTCATATTTCTAGTCTCTATTATTTGTTGTATTATCATATGCTGTTATCAGGTATGGCAGGTCGTCGCGGAGCGTTCCGAGGGGGACGACGAGGTCATGATCCTCCGGTACTTCCTACAGGTACTGCTAGAGGTCGGAGTTTTCCTTCGGTACCTCCTAATGGTATCGACTCTGGATCCTCGTCGCCGATTACTCCTCCATATCGGACAGTAGCTGGGCCTGCTGGGACGACGTCACGTGGCATATCTTCTGGGACGAGTAGTTCCAGGCCTGTTGAGAGTGCTCGTCCGTCTAGCGTTCCTGCTGCTGATACGACGATGGAGACGGATGAGCAAATGGCGGATGCACCGACGGCCGAGGCGGCGGCGCCGACGGCCGACCAGCATCATGCAGATGATGTGTGCGCACCTCCGGAGGAGAGGTGGACGGAGATCTGGGCCGACGGTACAAAGTAGGTGTTTTGGTTTATAATTTTTTTTTTCTTATTTTTATCATAAAATAACTTTTTTCATGAATATAATATATTTGTATAGATATCGTCCCCCAGAGGTACAAAGACGTCTAGGCCACATGCTGAGGCATAATTATGGTGGTGCTTGGATTAACTACTCTGATGCTCCAGCCGAGAGGAAGGCCTTCTGGTTTGCGCGCTTCAAGGTTAAAATATATTTGCTTTTAACATAAATCATATAATTTTTGCATATTATATATAACTGATAAATATTTGGTTTGCGCTCTTCTAGGATATGTTTTTCTATCCACCGCACCGGGCCGAGCTTATCGAGGGGATGTTTCCTGCCGTCGCTGCCAAGCTGATGCGCGACGCTATCAATGATCAGAAGGATCGTGATCGTACCGGAAAGCCGATCCAGGGTTGGATCACCCCTGATCAGTGGAATACGATGAAGGCTCAATTCGATGAGCCAAGGTACAAGGAGAAGTCGGAGAAGGCCAAGGCGGCTAGGCAACATGCCTCGAAGTGGTACGGTGGGTCGATTCCAATGACAGAACATTTTCGTCGTCTGGTATGTCTTTCTCTTTTAGAAATATTATTTTAATACAAAACCGATAAATTATTTCTAAGATAATATATTTAATTACAGGTAAGGAAGTTCGGTAACACCGACATGGTGACCGTCTTCCTAGCCACCCATCGTCGCGGCGGTGACCTTATTGACGAGAGGGCCGAGCAGACCTATGTAAGTATTACAATACGCTATCTTAATTTAATACTTCGTGTCAACTTTAATATAACTTAGTAAATATGATACAAATAAATATTCATGTAGTTAGTAATAATAAGTACATTAATTAGAAATTAGAAATTGTAGAGTACTATCCATACTTTCTAGGCCGAGTATCAGAGGCTGCGGGAATGGGCGGCTGCTAGTGCACCTGATGCAGGAAAGGCCGGTACTTCCTCGCAGCCCACTCAAGCTCCGTCGGCGGACGATCTGTGGATGACCGCCGCTGGTGGACTCCGTAGGGGTACGTACTACGGTACGGGATCCTATGGCGCCCTAGTTGCGACCCAGTCCTCTAGGGCATCTCCTACTAGTGTGCATGGTGCACAGCCGTCCCAGGAGTCTGCCCGAGTCCACCAGATGATGGAGTCTCTCCGTGACGACCTGCTACGACGGATCGAGGAGCAATCTCAGCAACCTACAGAGGATCTTGCGCTGCTAGCACGATTGGATGCGCTCGACCGCAGCATTATGGACCTTATGGAGACGACTGAGAGGACAGAGCTCACCGTTGGAGGGTTAGAGCACACGGTGACGGAGCTGCAGACAGGACAGGTGACCATGGCCGAGAGGCTGAGATTGGCGCAGGATTCGATGGTCCAGAGCAGTGATAGAATGTTATCTATCATGGATTCATACCACCAGCGACTTACAGCGTTGGAGCGTGCTGGTCCTCCGGGTGTGCCTTCATCGTCGTTGACTCCGCCGCCTCCACCGCCTTCTTCTTCGACACCGACTCCACCGACGTCACTGCCTGCTCCATCGGTATCGATTTCACTTGAGGAGTATGCGTTGTTCTTATCCCTTCGTCGCGGCGGTGCCCCTCCTACACCAGATCCCTAGTAGTCCTAGTTAGGACTGTTTGTTTGATCCTTTGTTTGTGACTTGGATCTCTATTATTTGTGTAGACTTGGATGTTTAGATCCTATTCTATTTGTTGGTTATGTGTAGACTTGGATCTCTATTATTTGTTTGTTGGTTTGTTTGGATCCTATTATTTGTGTAGACTTGGATATTTGGATCCTATTCTATTATTTGTTGGATTTTTGGATCTCTATTATTTGTGTAGACTTGGATGTTTGATTCCTGTTTTGATCCTATTCTACAGTGAGGGAAAATAGTGTGTGTGTGATTGTGTGTCATTCACAAGGGCGTGTGTGTATATTTGTGTCATTTACACGGGTGTTTGTATTGGTGGTTATCTTTTTAAACTGCAGGGAGAAAAGGACATTCTGTATTTTATTTTTTTTATTTTTTTGCAGATTTAGCGACGTTTACCGACGTCCACCGACGTACGCTTGCGTCGGTAAACGTCGGTATATCTGCAAAATTTTCCAGTTTACCGACCTTTACCGACGTCCTTATACGTCGAAGAACGTCGGTAAACGTCGGTGAACGTCGGTAATCATCCCAGGAATTACCAACTTTTACTGCCATTTTAAACGACGGTAAACGTCGGTAAATTCCTAGGATTTTACCAACGTGTAGCAACTTTGAACACGTCGCTAAACCACCGACGACACGACGGCAGTCGTCGGTAAATTCCTATGTTTTTACCGACGCATAGCGACGTTATACACGTCGCTAATCTACCGACGACACGACGGTAGACATCGGTAATATACCGACGTATATATACGTCGGTACACGTCGGTACTAGCGACGTTTGGCGACGTTTTGAAGATCAGCGACTTACATTTTCGTGACAAGCCCAAAATGTCGGTAATTTCGTCGCTAAATATTTTTAGCGACGAAATTTGTCGTTTTAGCGACGTCTTTAGGCGTCGCTAAAACGACTTATTCTGGTAGTGACCTCTGAGCACCAGCTCGCATCACTAAAGTCTTCTACTACTGACGGATCTCCGCTGTAGTGCAGTGCATATGTCTGAGTCTTCTTGAGATATCTCATTACCCGTTTCATAGCTTTCCAGTGCTCAAAGCCTAGGTTGCTCGTGAATCGACTCAGCATCCCGCGATGAAAGCTATGTCAGGCCTAGTGGCAAGAGTAGCGTACATCAAACTTCCAATGACGCTTGCATACTCTAGCTGCCAGACGCTTTCCCTCGAATTAGGCTTCAGCTTCAAGTCACACCTGTAAGGTGTATCGATCACTGGAAGAACCTGATACTCGTAGAGTGTGATCATTTTCTCAATATAATGAAACTGTGACAATGCCAGTCCAGTGCCCGTCCGGATGATCTTGATTCCCAAGATTAGGTCAGATTCCTCCAAGTCCTTCATACTGAACTTGGTCGAGATGAACTTCTTTGTCTCCGTGACACAGCCCATATTCGTACCAAAGATTAACATGTCGTCCACGTACAGACAAACTTGTACACCTCTTCCGTCAGCGAACTTCGTGTAAATACACTTGTCCGTTTCACTGATCTTGTAGCCATTTGACTTTATAACCTTGTCAAAGTTTTCATGCCATATTTTGGGAGCCTGTTTCAGAACGTACAAGGATTTTGCCAACTTGCAGACTTTGTCTTCAAGACCCTTTATGACAAATCTTTCTGGCTGTTGCATGTAAATCTCTTCGGTCAGCTTACCATTCAGGAAAGCGATTTTTACATCCATCTGGTGTATCACTAATTTATATATTGCTGCGAGAGCAATTAACATTCTGATGGTGGTCATCCGGGCTACTGGATTCAACGTGTCGAAGTAGTCAATCCCCTGCTTCTGAGAGAACCCCTTTGCTACTAGCCTAACCTTAAACTTGTTAATAGTTTCATCTGCTTTCATCTTCTTCTTGAAGATCCATTTGCATCCAATGGGTTTCGCTCCTATAGGAAGATCAACCAACACCCAAGTGTTATTAGAGGTGATTGAATCAATTTTATTGTCTATCATCTCTTTCCAGAAAACAGCGTCTCTGGTCTTCATCGCCTCATTATAGGCAAGCGGATATGCTTCTACTGTTGGAACTGGGGATTCCCAGGACCCTAGTTTGGTGTGCGTATTGATTGATAGAAAGTTAAAACAGATATAAACGTGTTTTAACCCTTCATAGGCTGAAACAAGGGTTCACGAATTATACTTACGGTGGAAAGAAGACAACAGTTCCTAGTAATCTCAAGCAGTCACGACCCTAAGATCTTATGCACGTATTCCTTCCTCGGGTTGGACATTGTGTGGGCGACGATCTCCTAACCTTTTCTTCTCTTTGGTAGCCTCTTCTTTCTCTCCTTACGTGGATCATGAATTTAGAGAAAGCTTCTTAGTTCTAATGATCATTTGACGGCCAGAGAATAGAGGATATATATAAGGCTACATCAGGGACCATGAGGAGAAAATAGGGATAGGTCTCCTAACAGATCTGGGTGTCTTGTGTTCAGCCCGAACACACAACCCAGGCCCATTAACAATAGCTCGGTCCACTAAAGAGCTATTGTTGCACTACCTTCATAATCCCAAATTATGATTGTGGGCTCCTTCTATTATATACTCGTTTGGCTCCCCATATTAAGGTATCGAATGTCCGTCGAACATATTAAGTTACTGACAACTATATTGATCGATATCTTTTATCCTTAAGTAGTACCACTCAACTTTATTTGTCATGTCAGATATAATCTACCTGCAGGGTTTATATGACAATCCTTATGATCTTCTTAAGGGGACATCATCAACCCGACGTATCAGGACATAAATTTCTTTTATAATGAACAGCCCATCATACGTACAATGTTATTACCCAATTCATAGAGATTGTTGACCCATTATGAATCTTACTCTTCTATGAGTCAAAGTAATGCACACTTAATATACATGTCTGTTATTATATCCGTATTAAGAGCACAAGCATCCATAATAACAGAGGTGTCTGTTCTCTTATATAGTCAGTACAAAAAGAACAACCTCAAGTGGTCATGTTCAATACACACAAAGTGTACTAGTGTAAACCTATAGTCAAGATAGACTAATATCAGATTACACTACAACCTTTCCAATAGATTGTCCAAGTCTATCTAGGTTGTGAACCATTTATATATTCTATAGGAAACTGATAATATGATCTTCTGTGTGACACCACACACCATATTATCTATAATATAGAGTATCAGACACTTGCATCAACACTTGTAACAAATACAATATGCAAACATTGTCCATATGATTCTCATTCAAAATTTAAGGAAATAAAGTTAATACAAAAGTGATGCTTTTAGTATATAACCCTAACATTCACATGATAGGTGACAAAGTCATCTTCGAAGTCCTTCGGTCTGCTCACTCGCTTAGTTAACGGCTTAGCAAGTTCTGGTTCAACAGTTGTTTTTGCAACAACTCCTTCTCGGACTACATTCTCATTGGAAATTTTAGTTTCTTGTGCACCCTTATTATTCTCCAGAATATCTGTAAGAATAATATTTTTGTGCCTTACAAATTCATCTTCAAAATCTTCTGCGTCGCGAGATTCAATGATGTGATTTGATTCCATATCAAAAAATCTCCGAGCATCACTCTTCTCGGCATATCCCAAGAAGATCGTCTTCTTAGTCCTTTTCTCGAGCTTCTGAATCTTCAGATCTGGAAGCTTTGCAAATGCCAGACACCCCACACTCGAATGACATTCAAGTTATGTCTGACTTTGAACCAGAGTTCATGAGGAGTGACATCTAAAGTTGCTTGCGGCACTCTATCCAGAATAAAAGTGGCCGTCAATGTAGCTTCTCCCCAGTAGCATTTTGGAAGACCCGCAGTCAACATCATTGGGTTTATTATTTCTATTAATGTTCTGTTCTTCCTTTCTGCTACTACGTTTGATTGAGAAGAATACGAAGCAGTAGTCTGATTGATGATTCCATATTCTTTGCAGAACGATGCGAATTCATGAGACCGATACTCTCCGCCTCAAATACTTCTTATTCTCTTGAGTTGTTGTCCAGTTTGCCATTCAGACTTGGCCCTGAACTCTTTGAACTTCTCGAGCGCTTCGTCTTTAGACTTCAGCAAGTAGACGAACGCATATTTTGAGAAGTCATCGATGAAGGTTATGAAATACTTTATCCTGGCTTTTGTAGAGAATTGTTTGAAGTCACAGATATCGGAGTGTACTAACTCCAGAAGATCTCTGCTCCGATTAACTCGAGGAAATTAAGGGTTTCCTTGTGATCTTCGTCTAAGAACATACTTCACATTCCTCTTCCTTACCCCTACATTTGGAGATAAGTCCTAGACTAGACATTCTGTTTATTCTTTTAGAATAAACATTTCCTAGTCCATTATGCCACAACTCAAGGATAACCAGAATGAGTGTTACATTAGACTGATTTACAAGATAAAGTTTAAACATTCCTTCGGTAGAAAACGCTTTCCCGAAGTATGTTCCTTTTATGGACATCAACATCTGGCCAGCATTGATGTCCATCATAAGGCCTGTGTTATAGAGTAGGCCTCCAGAGATCAGGTTCTTTGCGGTAGTAGGTACATCCTTCACGTCTTGAAGCATTAGAGACTTCCCTGAAGTCAGCTTCAACACCATCATCACGATCCCTTGCACTTCAGCTTGTGCCTGGTTCGCCACCATAATAATTCCAGAAGTTGGTGTGTATGTGGTGAACCATTCCTTGCTTGAGCAGACATGGCAGGTGGTACTAGTGTCTACCCATTAGTCAGAGTCAGCCCCCACCGCAGTAATCTAAGAAACCATAGCAATTATGTCAGTAACCATGGAAACCTTATTAGTCTTACCTTGCTCTGATTGCTTGGGCCTGGATTTGCCTTCACTCTTGTAGTGGCCCTTCTTGCCACAGTTGAAGCAAGTCACTTTGGACTTTGGCTTCTGTTGCTTTAAAGAAGTCTCCTTCACTTTCAGATTATTGAGGTCCTTCTTCTTGTTGTGGGAAGCCACCCGTTTTCCCTTGGATTCCTTCGTGTGGACTAAATTGGCGTTAGCCATCTGTTTGGATAGAGCGTCCACCTTCAGTTGAGCCCTCATCTGGTCCTCAACATAAATTTCTTGTAGGAGATCTTCCAGACTAATCTCCAGTTTCTTCCTATGCATGTTCGTATAGAACTTGCTCTATCCTACGGGGAGCTTGGAGACGATACCTCTAACAACGAACTTATCATTGAGGGGCATCCCTTTGAAGTTACGTGTAGGCAACTCTAGAGGGGGTGAATAGAGTTTGTATCGAAAATAAGCAATTAAAAATACAACTCTATATCAAGTCCAGAAAACAACTACCAAAAGAGTAAGTAATCAGAGAGTAATGCGAAAATAAATAGAGATCAGAAGAGCATACGCAAACACAACAATTTAACCTGGTTTCTCTCGTAGAGGACTAGTCCAGGCCTGAGAACTTTTGCTCAGGATTAAAATCCACTATTTGTGAAATAATGTACGCCACGTGCCTTTAGTCCAAAGAGCACGCAAACTTCTTTACCAAACACGAGCTTTTAGATCAAAGTGCTCGAACACTTCAACTTCGCAGAAAGCGAAACTTGGAATTTTCCAAGTGACTTTTCTTTCACTCTTGCACATAACTTCTTGCCGATATCGCACTGAGCACCTTGGGCTAAGGAGAGTTGTGGCTTAGAAAATATGGAAGAATGAGTCTTAGAGTAGTAGAGCTAAAAAGGCTTGAATATTTGAAGGTAAGAGTTGATTTGAAATGAGAGAACTCAAGCTCTATTTATACTACTCTGGGGAGGCAGAGTTCGACCCGAATTATGTCCCAAGAATTTAAATTTTTGAACGTTAGACAACTTGTATCAATCAGGCCCTACAAATTAGGGTGTTAAAAATTAGGGGACAGAGTTCGGCCCAAACTCTGCCTTAGACAAAGTTCTGCCTGAATTCTGTGTTCCCTGGGCCAGAAGCTCTATATGACTAGCATTGGTTAGGAGTTGGTCTATTTTGGCATGGTGGAGCTTAGAAAAGTATGATTGTGGGCTGAGATGATCAGTGCGACTCAACGTACATAATTCCTAGACTCAATAAAATAAAAGATTACAGACTCGAGACCAAGTACATTAGCAAAGTCACAGCTTTATAGACGACATCTTATTTCGATCAGGGGATGTTATGTCTTGAGCTCGATGTGTCGTATTAGATCATATCATATATCTGTTTGTTAATTATCTAAATCAGGTTGACTGTGATCCAATTTGGTCAACAATCTCCTCCATTTTGATAATTGACAAAAAGATATTTGTATGTCTCAATATTCGTACCTGGACACATATTGAAGGAGAGAGAGAGAAAATTTGCAGATATGTCATTGCTCTCCCGCAATGTAATAT
This sequence comes from Iris pallida, assembly GCA_029216955.1. Lineage (NCBI taxonomy): Eukaryota > Viridiplantae > Streptophyta > Magnoliopsida > Asparagales > Iridaceae > Iris > Iris pallida. Next base: position 1,404,390 of record JANAVB010034420.1, read on the forward strand.
TCTTATTCTTGTACATAAGTTTATGACATATATGCATATACAATCACATAAAATATCACATCACATGTTTCTCCCCCTTTTGTCATTTAGCAAAATAGACACAATGTAAAGCTCCCTCGTAAAAGGATAGAAAATGAAGCTAATCTTAAGTAAATGAATCAGAGCATGAGAACGGCTTGGACAGTTATGATCAATATATACTAAATAAAAAACAATGGGAGTAGTGTGTAAAGACATGTATAGAAACTACATACCAAATGTAGAGTATCAAAACGAAAATAGCTTGTCAAAACACAAATAGTTGGTAAAAGTAAAAAAATTTGAAAGTAATCAGCATATAGTTTACCAACATGAAATCCAAGAAAGACATCCAAAAACATAGTATGATAAGAAATATTACTCTAGTTTTGGAAGAGAATTATGAAATAAAGGATTTTAGTCAAAATCCATGAGGATTGTAAATAATAGATATCAAAGAAGAAATATACCATTGAATTACATAAACTTGATATCAATTGAAATATATAAACTTGAAACATTGATCAATGAAACTATGATAGTCACAATTGTCCACAGATAAATAGTGGAACAAAATAAAGGAAAGATCAATGTAAAATAGAGCAATTGATATAAAACGATCTCATTATTTGCAAATCTATTTGCTTATCAAAATTCATGCATTTGAACTCAATTATCTCATCATGCTATATGAATACCCTTTATATAAATATGAAGGTGAAGGAGAAAAAATACTTGAGTAGAAGAAATTCAGTCGACTTGAATGCTCCGCCTTAAAGTAGTACCAATGTTGATACAAATCATGAGTTTTGAGTAAGCCCTCAACATGAAAAGCCAAAGCAATTAAGCATACTAGGAAAGCCAAATCAATGAAAGCACAATAGTCATCAAGTTAATATATGAAAGTTAATATTAACAAGATGACCTATCTAACCCGTATAAGAGAGAGATAAAATAATAAAGATAATTGCATACGCTCTCATAAACCCTTCAAAAAAATATCATGACCTCAATGAGATAAGAAATTGAAGAGAATATGGGTTCATGATGAACTAGGTATACGACATATTAATGGGTATAAATGAATTGAACCAATTTATTTGCTCCCTCTTAAAATATGCGTATCTAGTTCCAAAGCACTTATACTGTAAGATCTAGGGGTAAATCGACTATGGATTTTTTCCCCTTGCTCAATTCATATAAGACTATAAAATCGTCCTAAAAAGAATAATGTCATCTTTAGTTAAGAAGAGATATCCACTTAATAGCTACTAAAGATGAGAAATCAAAAGAATATTCCATTTTAGCACATGTAATCAAAAGATGACATACACTAACCTATATATAAGAATCTTATATTTAAATATGATAGATCAATGTATGTTACCTTTTGAGAAAATTGTCATCATGAAAAGGAATAAAGTCAATTAAATCAATCATGATGAAAGTCAAAATATAGCTCAAAATACAAAAAAAAACTCAAATATCATGTCCATGATTATCTAATTAAGAAATGATCAACCAATTTATTGCTTTGATACCAATTGAAGTTCAAATAGCAAAGAGTATATGTGATAATCCATGAGTAGTCAAAGTAGAGTAATAAATTAGCTTGATAATCACATAATAAGATAATTTAAGACTACTCAATCATTAGGATCATTCATAAAGTAAACCAATAAAAAATTATGATCCGTCATAAATCTCATCTAAAAACCATATAAACAAACCAATGGAAAATATAGAAAAGAATCAGTCTTATTTAAATGATTGCAAATATATTCCAAAGAAATGTAATGATAATATGATAAAATTATGACTTAAAAGTGAGAGGAATTTGAAAGATACTTGCTAATGACTAGTATGGAAGAAAGTTAAAGCAGGAATCACAAACCTCCAAGAGAAATAAGATCTAATCAAGAATTTGTAAAACTAGTTTTAGAGAACAAACATATGTATCTAAAATAGGATCCAAATAACATCTAGAAGAATCATAAATCTTGTTTATGTAAACTAGCATATCATATATAGATTGAAAAAAATTACCTAGATGTGTGAAAGTGAACCAAATTATATAGCTTAACAATATATCATAAAAAAGCAAGCTACATAACTAATTAAGATTAATGAGGTAGGCCATTAAAACATGCTCATTAAATCTTAAGTCACTAATACTAAAGATACTTGCTTAAACATAGAGTTCACACTAAGGATAATACATTTTGAATAATCAAAATGCTTTATAGACTCTTTACTAAGCAAGAATAAGAGCAAGAGGATAACTTAAATAAAAGAGTTATCCTCTTTTCAAAATGAGGCTAAAAAGATATTCATGAAAACATAAAGTATTGCGGTTAACCGAAGATAATGAAATAATAGATCGATCTAGAGAATGCAAAAATATTATAGCCATTATAAAATAAGTCTATTCTCTAGAAATAGAAAATCTCAACACATAAGCTCAAACCATAGTAGCTAAGGACATGAGAAGTATGATATATCAATTACATGTATTCTCATGTGCTACAAAAACATCATTGGGCAATAATAATAAAATATTTATAGCTCAAAATATATGGCTAGATATGATGATGTATTCTAAAACTTAGGGGACCGGGTACAGTACATTGGATCCAGAACTAGATAATAGTTGCAAGTAGACCTTAATAAATCTTAATTCTATAAAATATTGATCACTTTGGGTTAGCAGTAGGGGCCGGTTCCCAGCTAGCGGTAGTCCGAAGACTAGTACACCGTGTTGCTTCAGGCTATTTACACCTGTATGACAGAAGAACCTTTTCGACTTGTTTCCAAAATGTTCTTTACTTTTAAGAACTTAGATTTAAAGGAATATATGCAGTATCATCAAACAACGTCAAAATCCAAAAACCCTAAGTATAAGAAAGGTAAATACCCAAATAATAATCAATGAATGATCATCAAAATTTGCTAAGAATATTTTTAAAACAAACATTTTCATAATTCACTTATGGAGATAAATATATAGAAGATACATACTCAAAATGTGTACTAATAAGTACGGTGATTTTAACAAGTAAGGTAAAGGCACAAAACCATGCAATCCTTAAAAGAACTTTCATAAAAGTTATGAGAAAGACACTAATAAACATTTTTTTCTCAACATTCTAACTTGAAGGTATTGAATAAATAAATATCAACAGTTGAAATCGCATAGATAAAACTATATATATATATATATATATTTATATATATATATATATATATATATATATATATATATATATAAAATATATATATATAAAAAAAAAAAATATATATATATATATATATATATATATATAGATATATATATATATATTTTTATATATATATATATATATATATATATATATATATATATATATATATATATATTAAGCATACATGAAAATATTCAAGAATCAAGTAAAAGACATGTGTCCATAAAGTCACACAGGAGGTAAGAAGATATTATCAAAAGAAAGCTTTAAGAAGGAAGCGAATTGATTCAAGAAAAGATAACACAAATTTGGTCAAAAGAATCAATAACTAAAATATGAAGTAAGCACAAGTATGAATAGATAATCTTCAAAATAATATGACACTTGAGCTTAACTCATATTGTCACATAAAGATATTTATACAAAAATAGATATTAATATAAGAAATACATGAACTACATAGAAATTTAATAAATATAGTCATGTGTAAATAAACTTTATTAGGCAAAAACATAATTGATTCTCAAGAGGATAATCAAAATAAATATGAGAATCGATAATGAATATATTATGCAAGCACAAGATTAAAAAGAAGTACAAGTATATGCTTATCATGTGATAAGAAGCTTGTGCATATATTCACAAAAACCGATTTAAAGTAAAACAAGACATATTAAAGAGAAACCGGTAAGAAGTAACTATCTTAGAAACTTTAAAGACGGAGAGTCAAGCTTTAAATCAAAATTCAATAATCAAGCTCCTATGGACTAGAGTGATATGCATGCTTTATAAATAAAGACAAAGAATAGCGAGCATGCATATGTAAATGTTTCACACTAATAGAAAATGAGTGATAAATTACATAGTACGAACTAATCATTTAAGCTAAGTAACTAGTCATGCTAGATAAAAGAAATAATAAAAGAATTAACTAAGCATGCTAGTATTATATCTCACATTGATTTATATAATAAGCAACTAAAGGATATCAATGTGACCTAGTAGCAAGACAGCAAGAGAAACATGCTAGATTCTACAAATATAAACCATTTAAAGAGAATCGTTTAGAATGTTACCAAAGTGGCTCTACTGGCCACAATTGTGTTGGTGCAATTGCTTGGAAGATGACCTTTGAGCTTTGCAACCACCAACACGCTCCTCGGTGCTGTCCCGATACAAGTAGCTCCACCCACAACATTAGGCGAAGACTTTGGTATCCAAATAAACTTGGATCCACATTTGTTAGCTTTAGGGACCCATATACTATTTACTCTAGCATTAGTAGAAAAACTCCTACGAATAGGACAAGTTACACTCATGTGTCCAATGCGAGAGCAATAGAAGCACCTAATACTAGTGTGTGCACATGTATCGGAATGAGCATGATTATGAACATATAACATACTAGAATGATGAATATCTCTAGAGTGAGCATGCACATATTTGGTCTTAAGAATATCAAGTTCTAATAGCAAATTATCATGCATGCAAGTATGAGAATCAAATTTAGTTTTTAAAGTATAATTCTCTTTTTCAAATATAGCGATTTTAGAAATAAAATCATCATTTTGTTTCTTTAAAGACTCAATAGAAGTATCATGCAAATGATGTAGCTCATGTGTTTGCTTCTTAAGATTTTCTAATGATGAGGAAAGAGATTTGATTTTCAAAATTAGAGAATCATTCAAACTCTTTAAAGAAACACAAGATGAGTTTTGAGAGTCAAGTCTAGATAATAAATTATTATTTTTATTTCTCAAAAACTCATTAGATTCTTCTAATTGAATAACCATTTCTGAAAGTTTTTCATTTGTAGAATGAAAATCCTCAAGAATCTCTAAGGATTATTTAGCCATAGCTTTCCACTTAGAGCATTTCTTGCATTTAGAAGAGACATGATTGTCCATGCTACTAGAAGTAAAACCCTCTTTATCTGAGGACGAAGAATACGATGCCATACACAAATAAACAAGGCTCTACTTTAAGAATGTTAAGCCTAACAATAGAGACCTTGCTCTGATACCAATTGAAGTTACGTGTAGGCAACTCTAGAGGGAGGTGAATAGAGTTTGTATAGATAATAACCAATTAAAAATGCAACTCTATATCAAGTCCAGAAAACAACTACCAAGAGAGTAAGTAATAAGAGAGTAATGCGGAAATAAATAGAGATCAGAAGAGCATACGCAAACACAACGATTTAACCTTGTTTCCCTCGTAGAGGACTAGTCCAGGCCTGAGAACTCTTGTACAGGATTGAAATCTACTATTTATGAAATAGCATATACCACGTGCCTTTAGTCCGAAGAACACGCAAACTTTTTTGTAAAACACGAGCTTTTAGATCGAAGCGCTCGAACACTTCAACTTCGCGGAAAGCAAAATTTAGAAATTTTTAAGTGACTTTTCTTTCACTCTTGCACACAACTTCTAGCTGATATCGCACTGAGCACCTTGGGCTAAGGAGAGTTGTGGCTTAGGAGATATGGAAGAATGAGGCTTGGAGTAGTAGAGCTTAGAAGGCTTGAATATTTGAAGGTAAAAGTTGATTTGAAATGAGAGAATTCAAGCTCTATTTATACTACTCTGGGGAGGCAGAGTTCGGCCCGAATTCTGTCACAAGAATTTAATTTTTTGAACGTTGGATAGCTTGTATCAAGCAGGCCCTAAAAATTAGGGTATTAAAAATCAGGAGGCAGAGTTCGGCCCGAACTCTACCTTAGACAGAGTTCTGCCCGAATTCTGTGTTCCCTAGGCCAGAAGCTCTATATGACTAGCATTGGTTTGGTTTGGTTAGGAGTTGGTCTATTTTAGTATAGTGGAGCTTAGCAAAGTATGATTATGGGTTGAGATGATCAGTGTGACTCAACGTACATAATTCCTAGACTCAATAAAATGACAGATTAAAGACTCGAGACCAAGTACATTAGAGTCACAGCTTTGCAGACGAAGTCTTATCTCGATTAGGGGATGTTCTGTCTTGAGCTCGAAGTGTCGTTTTAGATCATATCATATATCTGTTTGTTAATTATCTAAATCAGGTTGACTGTGATCCGGTTTGGGTCAACACTCCTCATCTTCCAATTTCTGATGCAGCTTTAGGAATTCCTTCAACTGAGGTATCATCATCTTTTCGTCTTTAAAGAGCCATTTATGATATTTCTCTACGATGAATATCTTGCTCCTGTTCTTATCACCTTTATATAATTTCTCCAAAGGCTCCCAGATATCTCTGGCAATGGTCTTCTTAGTGTAATATTCTGCCAGGGGGTCCTCCAAAGCATTTAGGATCAGAAGCCTACAAAGGCTATTTTTTCTTTTCTATTGGTCAGTTTACCATTAGCAGCAGTAATTGCGGCTGTTGTCCCAGTTTCTGGAACCTTTGGTTCTTTCTCAATTAGCACGTGATCGACGTTCACGAGTTAGAGATTGAGGCTAACCTTCCTCTTCCTAATTTGGTAGTGCTCCCTATAGAATTTCTCTAACTTGTTGAAGTTGGAATCGATGAGCGAAGCACGAGAGTTTTCCATCTTTTAAATCAAGCTTTGAGATTGATATTGCCTAGGCATTATTTTAAGATAAAAAATTGATTTTGGCAACACTTCGAGGAAGGTGCACGGTTGAGATCCGAAAGGATTCAGAGAGACAAAATCAAATGCAACACTTCGAAGAAGGTACAAGTAATTTTCGTAACAACAGCAATGAAAGTCCACAAAACATTTCTGATTAAATCAGAGAAGATTTCTTGGACAAGAGATGATCAGAAGAAGATCTCGTTCAGAACGAGATAAAGGTAAAGAAGAGATGAACGGAAGAACGGCCTGCTGGGGTAAATGATTACCGGCACTCAAAGCTTGATTCTCCCCACACGAACAGCTTCCAGGAACCAGTAAGTTCGAAAAAGAACTTATGGAACACTCTGCCCTTCTGACTCCTCGGAAGGCGCAGACTCACTCTATGTTTCTTTCTTCTCTGCTCTAAACTCTAAAAATTTCTTAAATAGAAATTATCAACTCTACCAAACGAGAGAAGAGAGTAATATATATAGTGTCAGTCCAGTAACCGCCTAGTTAACGAAACATTCGGGACGTGTCCGTGAAAGGAGGAACTGTTTCGTAACTGTTCAGAACGTGAACAAATATGAATGCACTAATTGGTGCACAATGTGCGCTATCTACGCTAACTATGCCAATTGTGCCAACCGCGCCAAACGTACCAAATGTGCACGATACGCCAAATGTACACAGCGTGCACTGTGCGCCAACTGTGTGCCAACTGATCGCACGAACTGGCATTCGAATGCCAGTGTAAACTATAGTACAAAAGACAGCACGAATGGCAGCACAAACTGCAGCACGAACGACAGTACAAACTGTAGTACGAACTGGCACAAGAACGACAGCATAAACTGTAGTATGAACGATTTGCACGAACGGGTGCACAATCGGCAGCACAGAGGCTCGCAAAACTTAAGCGTACTATGTGCCTAGCGACGATGCTGACGTGCTAAGTGCAAAGTGCGCCAACAAAATACCGTATTACCTCTTATGAGCCCATGAGCCCGAGTTAGAGTCTGAGTCGCTAAGCCCCTATGGGGCTTAGCTCCAATAGAATAAATTACAAGAGCATGACAAAAGCCTTAATACTTCATTTGTTGGGTTAGCCTTCTTTTCACTAGAAAAATACCCCCACATGGCACCCATGTGCTCCTCCACACCACATGTGCATCTGTAAACACAAGCAAAGCTTATATGTAGAGATACACTCCATTTGGCCTAGCCAATGTAGGACTATCTTTCTAGTTTGTAAAGGCCAAACACCAACAGGAAATAGTTTATAAAAGTTACACAAATGTCTTATGTGCTATTTGAATTTAAATAGCAAATGGGGCCTCCATTGAGTGGAACACCCTAGGTATGTGTGTAGTGGGCTCAAAGATAGTAGAAATCATATATTATTTTATTTAGGTTAGATCAATGTTGTGTCCGAAATTTAAGTTGGAAGTTACGACAAGTCTCACGTTAGATAACTTTTTGGCCTAAATTGACCCCGAAGTTGTACGAATCAAATATAATACAAGAAAATATATTTGAGTAGGACATGATATACCAAATCAAAGATAAACTTATCTATTTCAAACTCATGAAGGAAGTTTCTAGAGATTGGTATTTCTTGTGCTCCAAAATCAAAGCTACGGAAGAGTATATATTATGATCATAAATAATAGTGGAAAAAATATCTTCTAATAACTATAGTAAATAAAACAATAAAAAGAAAAATAACTCTAAAAATTCAGGGGCCTTACACAATCTATACGAGAACTGAGGTGCTATTCTATGTGAGCACCAAGGTGTTGTTCTATGTGCTATGTGATTCTACACGTTATATGTCAGTACATTCATAAATTCCTGCATCGTCATTATAAATGGTCAGCAACAGTGGCCTGGTAAATGATTCTTGCTTGATGCATTACACTAAGAATGAACCTAGATTTGGGACTCTATGAGCCGATGTAGATTTATCCTTAGGGTACCCGTACTAAGGTACGATATCTAGAAGGGTGATCATATGACCACGACATGTGATTCCAGGACCAATATAGGTTAATCTAAGCAACTTGAATTGGTAGAAGCATTGGGTGGGAACGGAATCTCGAAATAGTACGTACCGACCCTATCAGACAAATATTTGGGAGTACAAGGCTAGCCACCACAGATAATGTACATCATTCGCACTAGTGGAGTGTAGTATCTGGCTATATGTGCCGAACTAGTACCTCCTTATAGAAGGGCTGGAATTGCTATTGATCTGTTTAGCATGGTAGCCTTATGAGGGACCGATGCATTCTATGTGCTATGTGCTACATATTATAAATGGTTCAGCTAGCTTGGCTTGGATACTGCATGATCTGAGGATTCCCAAATATAAGCATTACTGGAAAAACCCTGATAAACTATAGTTAGTCGTAGGATTGATTGGCCGCCTATAAGTTGTCTTGCTTATGATTTATTTTGTTAATATCCATAGGACATGGACTATCGTGGTGCATGGTCTAACCCATGCCCTTGTATGGTTGTTGGGTTGGGCTATTGTTCTACGATAGGCTATGGACCGAAGTTACAAAGCAAAAGCCTTTAACCTGACCATGGTTACAGGAGATATTTTATCTCGGCACGATATTGGCACCCTTTAACTTTGTTTGGTTGTAAGGTATCATATTATTTTGATGATATGATATAAACCTATAACCTATACCCTAGGTCCTATTTTATTGCTTGGATTTTGTCTTATTTATATGTGCTACCTTGTGGTACTTGTTATTCGGGGCTAACCCTGCTGGTTTTGTTTGGACATATCTCATAGCAAAGTCCTAGGATCCATCTTTCCTTCTTGACGATGGTGCATACTAGAAGCATGGATATCGAAGGCCTCAAGTGGGTTTCTTCTCCACTACTATGTTGGCCCATTAGCCAATGATCATACCTGATTTTGGTACTGAATGTCAACTTTGGTCGATATGCAAACTACATATACAGTTACGAGTTCACAAGTTTCAAGTTAGAAGAATATGCATCCTAAATCTATGTCCTACTGCTACAAAGTACAAACGTCACATCGTCATCAAGAGTCAAACGCACTAGAATCAAGATCATGGTTTTTTATTTTCTTCTGTATTTTTACTTTTATTGAGTATAGGAAGAATATGTAAGGTTGATCAGGATCGGTACTGGCATAGGTTTATCTCAGTCCATAAACAAAAATTAGCCTACCTATCTACATATACAAAATCCAAAAATCTACACCTCTAAAAAAGCCCAAAACCCAACAGATTTGGCCCAAAAGTTCTGACCTAAACCAGGCAGAACTCGGCCCGAGTTCGGTCTAGTCTATTTTGACATTTTGTTTAAAATCCCTCCTAATCTGTATCCAAATTTCGAATACGAGATTTCTGCATCCGAACTCTACTCGAATTTGGTCTACAAAACACTATAAATAGATATAAACTTTTCTATTTCCAAATCAATCATTCCTTCTCTTCTCTATTCTTTCTAAAGTTTTTTTACAAGTCAAAATTTTCAAATCAAGCATATACTACTCTTAGCCAAAGGCAAGTAAAGTTTTATTCAATCTAGAATTTTGGTACCAAAGAGTTGTATCGGAGGCTACATTCAGAAAATGTTCCAGTTTTCAAAATCATCCTCTGGAGTCGATCGTGTACTCGTCACCAAACACGGTGTTATAAGTGACTACAAGCTCTTAATTAGCTTGTGACATAGTGGATTAACATCGAGTAAGAGTACTCAAGACTGGACTAGTCCTCTCAGAGGAATACCTGTATATATTATCGTATCTCTGAGTTTGATCTTCTTGACTCTTACTTTACTATAATTTATTTACTATCATAGTACATAAGTTCTGAATATTTTTAATTGGTGAGAGGATCAGTGCAAGGCCCTCCAGGAGTAGATCCAAAAATTAGAAGAGACCCTGGCCCTTGCTGAGAGTGACCTGGTCAAGTCTGAGGACCAGAAGGATATCCTTTGCCAACGTTCCGAGACCCTGGCTCGGGATTAGAAAAGCATTGGCATTCGTCAGGCTGAGCTGGCCCTTGCGTGCCAAAGCCTCTCTCCGATATGAGGATGAAGCCGCTCGTGTCAGGAGGTCGAGCGTCGAGCCCAAGCATTGGTTGGCCCCCAGGTTACCCTTTTGAAGAGTCGACTGGAAGAATTTCAGCCGGTCTTCTCAGCTTTGATCTTCTTTCTTCTTGTCTCTCGTTTGTGAGAGACAAATTTTTGTAATCAAAGAAAAAAACCTTTTCACTTTATAAATGAAAACATTGGCTTTGTTTCTCTGTTTGTCTTTTTACTTTTGAACTTTTCCTCTCACAAGAACGAGATTCCCTCAGAGGTAGCATGTTATAGGGGATGGAGACAACTCCGTTGGGAATAGGATGTTTACTTAGAGGGTATATGGACATGGTAAACATAATCCTTTGGTGGTAGATTTTTCTTACTCAGAGGTAATATGGACGTGGCAAGGATAGACTCTATGGGTGTATAGAATGACTCAGAGGTAATATGAATGAAAGGTTCTATAGAATATGACAATTGTGGTGGATTATCATGGAAGAGACGTCTACTCAGAGGTAATATGGACATAGTAGGCACATCTTCGCTAGGGTATAGAATAACAATTTAGAGGTAGTATGGACGTGAAATTTTCTAGGGGTTATGACAACACGAGGTCATCATAGAAGAGACGACGACTCAGAGGTTGTATGAACATGGTAGACGTGAACTTTGCTAGTGTGTAGGAAGACAACTGGGCGATATGTGTTTTTCTACGGGGTGAAGTATATAAGAGGTGAATTTCTTTAAAAGAATCCATAAATACCCACAGATGTGGGAGCCTAAGCTGGTTTAAAACTCAGACATAGTATTTCTTCAGGAACTTGCCGTTGATTGGCATAATTAGCAAGGCGCCGTTGGGTTTGGCCAGTCGGTAGGCACCATTGGAATAGACCGTCTCTATGACGAATGGTAACCCCCACTTGGGCTGAACTTCCCATCGTCTTGTGAGTCATTACCATCGGTCTTCGAACTGAAAAGACGAGGTCACCCACTTGAATGTTCTTTCCCGAACTTTTTTGTTGAAGGCCCCAAAAATCTGAGCTTGGTAAAGCTCGATTTGTTGTTGAGCTAGCATACTTTTTTCATCCAATGCCTCTAACTCTTGTAGCCGCCGACGTTGATTGTCTTCATCATCAGCTGGTTGGTGATAGGTACCCGTTAGGACGGGATCTGGATCTCAAGGGAAGCTGCCTCACTTCATAAAATGAGAGAATGGTGTGTTGCCCGTGGGTGTTCAAACGGTCGTACGGTAAGCCACAACGTTCGTCGAGCTTCTCATTCCAGTCGCGCTTATTAGAAGAAATAACTTTCTTAAGTAGTTTGACATAGTCTTGTTGATTGCTTAGGCTAGTCTGCTACAGGATTGTAAGTCGTTGTTGCCACATTATGTATTCGATTTTTATCGCAGAATCGATGGAAAGCGTGACTCACAAACTGAGGACTATTGTCATGGACGATCCTTCGAGGAATGCCGAAGCGGTATATGACGTGATGTTTGACAAAGCTGATCACGTTTACAATTTTTGTCTCGACCAGAGGTACTACTTCCGCCCACTTAGAAAAGTAGTCGGTGATGGCAAGTATTAACCGGTGTCCTCAAGATGATGGTGAACTGATTGGCCCAATGATATCCATTCCCATACTTCAAACGGCCAGGCGGCCATCGTGGGGTACAGGAACTCCGAAGGCCAGTGGATGAAGTCAGCATACAACTGACATACCCGTACTTCTTTGTGTAATCAACGGCATCTGTCGTCATAGTGGGCCAGTAGTAGACCATGCAACGTAATTGGTCTTAAACTTAGGACCAGGCTTATGGGCACTGTTGGTGCCATCGTGTGCTTCCTGAGTGCTTTTTGTGCTTCTGTCTTGGATAAATTCGCAGGAGAAGCCCATCGTATGAATGAAGATACATCATCTTGCTAGCTGTGTCGTAGAAGAACCAGAGAGAGCGTCTTAACAAAAGTAGCTTCCTTCGGGTCTTCGGGTAGGATTCGTGACTACATAGTCTATGAACAGAAATTGCCAATCCCGAACGTCCACATTAGTGTCTATTTGTACTGAGTAACTCAGACACGTATTTAGATTATTCTTTGGGCAAACCAGCTCTCGACCCATTACCGTGATGGTATATTAGGTTCGACAGGAGCTGCTAGAGAAGCGGCAAGGCCAACGAGTGCGTCGGCCTCCAAGTTTTGTAATCAAGGTACATGTTCTATAAAGAACCTTGTGAAGGTAGAGATGATATCAATTGCTGCCTGGTGGTATAGAACCAGATCTTAATGCCAAACTTCGTATTGTCCTCGAACCTGGTTGATAATCGATTTCGAGTTGCCATAGGCCTCGATGCAGTCAACCCCCAACTGATTAGCAAGCTGGAGTCCGATGATGAGAGCATTGTACTCAAACGTTATTGGTGCATGACTCCGTGAGAGAATATACATGGGTGATGACCAAGCCATCGGGAGTGATGAGGACCGCTCCGACCCCTGCAACGATCTCGCCTTTGGGTTATTCTTGAAGCGCCGTCAAAGAACATTCACTAAACTGAATTGTCTGAGACAATATTGGACTCTAGGACTTCATCAGGGATGTCGTCATAGAGCTTTGATGTCTCTGGCACGAGGTATGCTGCTAAGAAGTCGGCCAAGACTTGGTCTTTGACTGCCTTTTGTGGGACGAGCACCATGTCATAAGGGGTCAAAGTATTGCCCTTGTGGCTAACCGTGAGTTTAAGGAACCTGGCTGGGTCATAAGGACCCTGAGGGGTTGACCCGGGAGATGACGTGGATCGTTTGTTCGGCCACATAATGACGTGTCTTCTGGATGGCGAAGAGCAGGACAGGACACTCCTTCTCCAGAAGATTATACTGATGCAGCCCCAATCATAGTCTGCTAAGGTAGTAGAGCCTGTTTGTGGCCTTCATTGCTTCTTTGGGCTAGCAAAGTACCGAGAGAATGGTCTATGGCTCGAACGTACAGCAGAAAAGGTTTCCCTACTACTGGTGCCACCAATACTGGAGGACTAGTAAGGTACTATTTGTGATGTGGAACGTGCGCTGGCATTCTTATGTCCAGACAAAGAAATCCCTTCTTCCCAGTTTGGTGAAAGGTTGACCTCTACCAGAGAGATTTGCTATGAATCTTCTGATATATGCCAAGCGCCCTTGCAGGCCTCGGAGTTTTCGAAGATTCTTCGGAGGAGCCATGTCCCAGATCGCCTTAGTCTTCTCTGGGTCAATATGATACCCTTGGCTGTGACGATAAAGCCCAAAAATTTACCATTGGAGAGTTCATCTACAGTTGATGTGTTCGTATTAAGTCAAACACTATTTTCAAGTCATCCAAGTGACTGGATTTCTTTTTGCTTTGACAACATGTCAAAATAACAGTCTATCATTTTTTGGAGGTGCTTGCAGAATATGGTGCTCATTGCCCGCTGGTATATTGCTCGTATTCTTCAACCCAAAGGGCATCATTGGTAACTGTATATCCCTTTTGGAGTCTGAAATGAAGTATGCTTCTCATCTCGAGAGAAACATCTTGATTTGGTATAGCGGAGAAACCACCATAAAGGATATACACTCGAAGCCACAAGTGTTGTCGATCATCACGTCGATGATCGGAAGGGGAAAATCATCTTTGGGCAGGCCAAGTTGAGATCCGGAAGTCTATACAGACCCAAATTTTCTTGTTCTTCTTAGTGATTGGGACAATATTGGCCACCCAATCTGGGTGTTGTTCTTCACAAATGAAGCCACTCTCTAAGTGTTTGTCGACTTCTTCCTCGATAGCATCCATGATATTGGGGCAAAAATCCGATGTTGCTGTTTGACAGGCTTAGCATCGGTAGGATGTTGAGATGGTGCATGGACTTACGGGTCTAAACACACATGTATTCTCGATAAGCTGAATCAGAGATTCTTTTCTGCCTGTCAAGCTTTTGCTAATGAAGATGGGTTTAGGGAAAACCTCATCTCCTAGCTCGACTTGGAACTTCGTCTTCAGTGGAGGTTCGTTGTTCGAGCCATTCCATTGGGATCCCAGGCGTTGAACCCAGGGTTCATCCTCGAAGTATTCGAGTATTTGGTCTTCATCTCGAATGGGGATCTATAGAGACCATATTAACAGACAGTATCTTCTGAGGGCTTGGCCGATACTGGTATCTGAGTCCCAAGTTGAGGAATTAGAGGAGTGTGAATGCATCATGGCCTCCGGCTCCGAGATCTCTGAAGTTGTTGTGGGTGTAATATAATCCAACCCCCGGCGAGTGTACTGATAACAGGTTTGGGACTTTCCTTTGGAGCACGAAGTCGCAAGAATGCGTCGGCCTTTGCCATTGTTCAGTCCTATGTCACTTTTCAAGTCGTAACCATTTTTGGATGAGATTTTTGTCTTGAGTGTAATATTAGAGTTGCATCTTGCCATTATCGGTTTCTGGTTCTGTCGGAGCCGGTTGCTGAGGGTGCTCCAATCGGATGAAGATGATGGGTTCCTCCTTCTTCCTCCTTGCTAGAACCAAGAATAGGCGCCTTAAGAAGGGATAAATCAACTTGAGAGGTTGGCGGTTGTCACTTGTGTTTGCAGCTATAGAGCGTTGTCTAAGAAATACCTAGTGTTCAATGTGTACAAAAGTAATTCAAAGACAACTTCCTATTAATGAAATGTGAAATTTTATCCCGAGGGATTACATCATCTAATAATGTGCTTCGGTATTGGCACACATGTAGTCTCCCAACTCTTCATCCATGAGCACCAGTTTTTGCGGGAGAAGGTGGAGGACATTTCCCTTCAGCTTGACTACCAAGGGGGCTGCAGTCGGAGGTTCGTGTGACCTCAGATTGGCTTTGGAGCCTTCCGGGAAGCCTTATTTGTATAGGTTGTTGACCAGCCTCTGACATGGTCGAGGATGACGAGAGGAGCTGATGTCTTAGGAGGTTTTTACCCTCAATCGAACCCTCATGGTTCTTTAGCGTAGTTGCGCTTTCTGCCTTGTCGTCGGCATCATGGGTCGTCATCCCAGGACTGATTTGTACAGATCAGCATCTGTATAGTATGCTTCGAGTCCTCGGAAGGGATCGATGTAACAAACTCGGTCTTGATAGTCCATCGCTGGCCACATACTTCATGCAATGATGGAGAGTGGAGGGCATAATCATGTATTCATGAATCCATGGTCGTCATAATAGCATGTTGTAGTTTATATCGGCGTCAATGACGTAGCAAGTAACGTCAGTCTGGAGATCGTCTATTTGGCATTTCAGGCAGATCTTGCCAGGGGTTCACTTTTTCCAGCGTTGAAACTGCTGATTGAAGTGTTCAATGCAGTTAGATGAAGCATCGGGATCCCCAAAGCTTGGAGTAAACCGAGGGATGATGTTGAGAGAAGAGCCATGGTCGATGTGGATGCGATCGACCTTAATGGCACCAACATACCTGTATAGTACAGGGTCGGTTGTGCCGATTGTTCTTCAGTAGCATGTCCGTTGAGTGAAGGTGATGTTAGGGATCACCTCGACCATAATATGACAATGGACAATCAGTAGGGTTCTCCTTCGTCAGTTGCACCTGAGTGAATAAGGTGTCAGCATTCTGTAAAGCTTCGCTGAGGACATCTTGAGTCTCTTTGGAGAGACGAAGAAGCTCGAAGTGTGATAGTCGAGCCGGAGTGTTGCACAGCAGTGCCAATATATCAAAATTTTTGGGCATGATTGGCCCTACTTCCGAGTATTTTCTCAGGCTTGTCAAAGAAAACCTCCTACTGTTTCTGTTTATCTGCAGCATGCGCTTGGAACGAGCCTGCTTCTGATGTGTCGGGATGTTGGCCGCAATGGGCTCAGGTACCTCTTCCTCTAGAGCTTGGTTCTCTTCTCGCTGGTGAGCCAAGAGAGTGGTAACCTGTAACCCCATTTTCGCTTTTTAAATTTTTTTACTTGTTTTGACTTGATTCGAAATATGGCAATAGAAAGAAATCTCTATTTCAATTACAAGGAGATCTTGTTTGTCAAAATATTTTAAATGGTTTATAAAATATTTTGATGACTAAATAATACTTGAATTATTGAGATAAGTAATATTATAAAGGACTGCTAATTTATTTTCGATTATGATTTGAATACTTTAGATTATCATTATAGTATTATTTTTTATTGCTAATTCCTACTTCAAATTATTATGGCAATCAACTATCCGATTATTTAAGTTTAAATGATTCAAATTACTTTGATAATAATAAATATTATTCTAAATTACTATGATAATCGTTTAATTGATATAGATCCATATTCGTATGATTTAAAACTACTGATATTACCAAATACTCATTTACGTTAATATAATTTAATTTATTGATGAATTAGGATTTATTTCAATTTGGCTTTATTTCAATGAATAATATTATTCGAATTTAAATGTATGCACCGAAAGGATTAAGACTATTCCAAATCGGATAGGAATCCATATCCCACACTTATCCTAATCTTTCATAGCTAACCTATCCCATTTCTATCCCTTAATATATATACGTATATAGTCTACAGCTGGAATACCCTGCCTCTATAATATACAATTCCAACCCAAACTAATGAAAAGCAAAAGATGCTAAGAATTTCCAGCCTGGCCGAGCCTTCACTGCGGCAACTCGACCACCATTGTCGCACATCCAGTGTCGATCCACCGGCCGATTCTACACCCTCTTCCTCGACACGCCTCTCTCCTTCGTAGCCGGGCCGAAGCCAAGGCCAGCACCACGACGACAACCAGCCGAGCACCCCATCACCACCATCGTGGCGCCAACACATAGGGACCGCCATCACCAGCCACAACCTACCACCCGGAGACCACCACAACCAACCCAAACACAGAGACAGAGAGAGAGGGTAGAAACCAGACCAAACCCCCCATCGGCCGCTCGACTTCCCATACAGCAGCGACCGACGACGTTGCTTTGCGCCCCGCGAGGGTGAGCGCCATGCTCGCGTCCCCTGGACAACCACCGTCCTTGGGTCG